>QGMK01001251.1:0-11655 GCA_007825345.1 Lachnellula suecica | reverse complement strand
AAGTAAGAAAGTAAAAGAGGAAATATAAAAAGGGTGCCTCTTGAAGTTGAAGGCGAGAGTGGGGGCCTGCCCCCCCGACCTATACAAAAGAGGGGGTTAGGGGATATCACGTGAACTAGTCACCTGACACACACTTATCCCTACTACAATGATAGGAGTGGCAAGAGGTAGAATATGAAAAGACGTCAGTGGCTCAACTTTTCTTTGCTGAGATATGTCTGAGGAAAAGAACGAACGCGAGGCGAACCTGTAGTCACAAAGTTGAGGATACCTCACGATCTCGCTGATCGCCGCGTACGCATAATGCTTATTTCAAAGAATAAGCTTCAATCTCCAATTCTTGATATATGGTTATCTAGGTTCTAAAACGTTACTTCACTTTCTTGGTGAGATTTACCTTGTGTACGAATATGCGAGTGCGAGTAAGTGCGAGTACGAAGTCTATACGAACCGCAAACTCCGATTACTCCTTTCTAAATACCATTCTTTCGGGTCATGGCGATTAAATATACCTTAAGAAAGCAACAAAAGCACTTACCACGTCGGTGGGCGTTATTAGCTGTTTATAATGGTAAGTTTCTATCGCATTGCTCTGGTCGAGAACAATTCACCCCTTTCAAGCTCCTTCATGTACGCGATACTTAGGGCAGTCCTTCCTCTTCAAAACTTGTTCAGTCTACATCGAACCTCATGTGTTGTACTCTACCTTTTCATTCCGTAGCTGTCGACTTTCGATTTTCCTCCCCAAATCGAACAAAAGATGGTTAATTTCGTGAGAGCCTCCTTCCGGACCCGTTCCCGAGTCAAGCTATGGGGACATTTGTCAGCGTTGTTGCTCGCGTCAACTGTCACAGGTATTGCTGTTGCCCGGATGCTCGTCACAAATAGCCAACAGAAAGCGGCTAGCAATGTGACGGGAAACGGAACAACGCGGAGCATGTTGGGGCAGATCGCCCTCAGCATGGTAAGGATACTTTTCTCGAGTGTTCTATTCCAACTTCTTTCTTGATTATGCGGCCCCGTTTTATTAGACCCAAAAAAAGGAAGACTGATGCTGACATGGAATAACAGGGTGCCAAATCTCTTCTCTTTATCACATACCAACTCATGGCCGATCACAAACGCATTTTCATAGAGAGACCCAGACTCAACTTGATCTTCAACTGTATCGAATCCGTCGCATTGCCTGCTGTCGCTGCCTGCACCGTCCAAGGTATCATCAAGCGTTGTGTAGGCACGGTGTGTACCTTGAGCTAGATCATATTCCCGCTGGCCATCCTCATGAGGTAAATGGACTCCCTTTTACTCTGGCAGCTCGATCCTCCAACGGAATCGCTCTGTAAGAGAGGGGTCTCATTCATCAGAGGGGAATTTAGACTGACAGCTGATTTAACAGTATTAGTTCCTCGCTCGCGGCATTCATATCCATCGGGGACTGGCAATATTTCAAGCAGACCGGCATAAAGCCTAGTGAAGCCCAGGACACGACAGAACCAAAGCTAGAGTCGGGACATAATAGAAGAGAGATGACAAGCCATTCAAGTAGGAGAGAAATGACTGCCCACTCAAGCAGAAATGAAACGGCACCCCATTCGAGCAGGAATAACTCGGCTGGTCACTCGAGTAGGAGTGAGAGGACTGGCCAGTCAATTAGAAGATATGAGGTCAGGAGAGGTCCAGATGGCTTTGAACTCAGGAGGTAGTTAAAGAAGGGCATGATGAATTTAACGACACAAAGAGCTCGGAAGTTTGGTTTCAGGGTCCCACAAGGCGGTCGGCGTACACTGCATGGGTTCTTATGCAAGGGTGTTTTGTTTGGTCCGTTGGACGTGTCTGGATACGATAACCTTTGAATATATTTGACGGTCATAATATGTTGAAGAATCCAAAATGCTCGAGGAGAGCAGTTCCAAAATTCCAATTCCGAGTCCCGAAGTCCATGGTGGAAAATGCCGGGGTATCGGCTGAGGCAATTCTTGTCTGATTACGCACTTTCAGGTCCAGTAGGATCTTCGAGATCTGAAAATGTCACTCAAAGCCTGCCTCACGGAGTCAGAATGCCGTAAGTCTCTCGTTCTGCCACTCACAGGCCAACTCACGGTATGATCCAGTTGAAACTTTACCTTCCCTACTTTATATATTCAGTCAGTTTACCTTGTTAAGCAACTCTCTTGTGGTCCGTCACAGTGAAGTTCCAAGCAACGCAATAAAAAAGAAAAGGGGAAGTTGAGATTCTGGTTGCCGTTGGCGTTTTTCCCGGTTTCCACCTTGGACATTTTCGAGCATCAAGGTGAAGATATGGTGCGATTCTCCACCTGCCTTAAAAAGTTATGTTACAGAAAGTACCGAACCCGCAGCGGCTACCCAAGTACTGCTTTTGTAACCACGGAGTTGTGCTTTGGATGCGCTTCCGAATCATCTCGGAAATAATTTCGCTCACCGAGCCTCAAAGCACATCGCTATGATTCGAGCAGGCACAACCAAGCCAGCCGACAAGCCTCTCTCTGAAAAGACTTCCTCTTGAGAAATGACCATCATTCCTTGTCATGAGCGGCAACAACATGGCGTTCATTTTCCTCCGGATGTAGCTGAGATGTCTCTTCCACGTGACGTATGCTGCAGCTTGCCCGTGGAAGCAGACATCAAATTACATGTTTGAAAACAAGTTAATCAACCCTGAGTTCTGGTCTCTGGACATTCATCCAGCTTACATATGCACCTTGTTGTTTGCGTGGGCTGCGTGCCCCGGGAGTGTGATATATTTGTCTTAGAGCGTGCAGCTACTTCTAAAAGCCGGGTTTACTCAATTGCTAGAATAACTATGAAAGCTAAAGAAAGAAAGGACATCAGATGGCATTGAGAATAAACCTATTTAAAACGAGTTCCAGGATTTGCTTTTTGACACAATTCACCAAAATTTGACGCTCAGCCGCGACCTGTTTTTCGTCGACCTCTCCACCTCGCTTCTCCTCACAACAACAACTTCATCACAACTGCACTTCTCAACAACAAATCCCTTTCTACACCAACACCGACAGACTTTCTACACTCTATCCTCCATCGTCCTCAGACAACTGCCACAATGTCCGACACCACACCCTCCGAAGATGCAACCCCTACCACGTCAACACAATCCGGCGAGCTTATGCCGTCGCGTCAAGTCGAACTGCCTCAAACCCAAGACCAAGAAGAAGACTCCACCAGTCCCACCAATGTTATTGAGGATGCGCCGCCTGCCTACTCCACCAGTTCCCGCAGCGACGAGGACGAGCGTCTCATCCAAATTCTGCGCAACGAGATCGCCGTTCAGAAGAGGCTTATCTGTATCGAAGACAGAATGATCGATACCCTCAAAGAAGAGAAAAGGGCTCTTGATGGCCTGGTAGATATTCTGAGAGCTGAAATTGCGGCTAAGCCAGAGCTGCTTGATGCTGAGAACATGGCACAGCCGCGTGCAACGGCCCAGGATATGGAATTAGTCAGGAGCTACATCGACAGCTCTCCAAGCCGTATTAAAGAGAGGAAGGCGAGCCACCGAACACAGTTAGTGGTACTGGGCTGCAATTTCTTCATGCTCGTATTCATTGCATTGAGTGGTTGGCGGTCCGTTCAGGCAAGTCTTCCGATCTCCTGCTCTGAACTTTTGGTAAAGCTAACTATAGACAGAAGACGAAGGAATTGACAAAATGTTATGATGTACTCGGCATGGTCAAGGATGCTTTTGAGGGCAAGAACGTAGAGGAACTTCAGCGGCTGGTTTCTCGTGGACTCGAACGGGCATAGAAACATACTCGGCGGAAACGGCTGCTGAGAAGGAGGGTCTACCGAGGGTCATATCGGTGTGATGATGCAGAGCTTGCTGGTTGAGTGCTAAATATGCATGGGAGGGACAAAACAACATGGCTTTGTCTAATCGCATTCTGTTAGAGCAAACGAGCGGGGGAGATGTACTTCGAGCTACGGTTGCAACTCTCGCTGTTTTTGCTATGTTATCAAAGATCTCGAGATATCGGTTTCAATGGAGGTATTTTGATCTGGTGATTGTTTTCTCTGCCGTGACCCCGCTGCTTCCACGTATCTTCGATATTGAAAGGCTTAAACGGGGTTACTTCGACATCAGACACCGAGTCTCAGTTCTGGGTCTCTAGTAGCCTGGTTGCATTCGGCTGCGGGGTTGCGTATATATTCCTGGGGATCATAGCGCGACATGCTATGCAGTCAATTATTACCAACCGGAGGATAAGCTGCGTCCTGAAGAGCGGCAGCTATTGCTTCGACTTGGAAGAAGGTTGGTACTGTACAGAAATGCTTGTGGGGGAGAGTTATTACAGCTTACTCCATGCCTGCAAAAGCCATGCGGAAGGGATGGGCCGTGCCATGCTTACATTAGAACTACTAAACTGCGGCGCAGTCTCCGGCTGCTTACGACCTTGCAGGAGTTCCAAGTTCCGACGCAAGCCTCAAGCCGAGGTGGCGCTGAGGTGGGAGCTGAAGTGGGAAAAACTATTGACGTATATCTATTCTCTATTTACTACGCCTGGCCAGTGGCATCCCGCTACGCCACTATTCGCGATCATTGGTTGCGATCATAGCTTATCATAGCTCATGACTTCGCTGGTGGACCTCGGTGGTATGATCGCTTCTTCTCCTGTGCATGGTAGCGCCCGCTAGCAATGGAGGCGGCATCGACTGAGTGTGTGGTAGAAAAATATGGAACAGCGTCGTGTTATCCGGGATGGCAAGCTCCCAATACGTAGAGACCTCTCGTAAGTCAACCCCGAAAGAGGGTGCTTTGGGACGGCAGGCAACGCTTCAGCTCGGTAAGCATCATAATTTGATTCGACTGTCAGATCTGGCAGGGAAAATACGAATAGAGAACGGCATTGTCTCCTAGGAAGGGCTTATAGATAAAATGATATTGAACAATGCCCATCTTTCTCAAATCCTTTCTGTCCTGCATTGTTCACGAAACTTATTTTGTGCATAGGGTAGTTCAGTTCTGCCGCCTGATCATGATGTTGATGGACAGGGTTGCAGCGACTCTTACTTATATCCTGAATATACTTACACTCTCGACATTCAGTCACGACAATGGAAACCACCAGCGTCCCATCTTTCTTGAGTCTGGGTCTGGGTCTGAGTCTGAGTCTGAGTCTAGTCAAAATTCCTTTATCCCGAAAGGCCCCATCTTCACACCTCCAGGTGGTGGCTTTGATTCGAATTTCACATGCAACTATACGGCCATGAAGGGCTGGGAAGATTGCTCGACTCCAACTAATCGCTTCTGTTGGCTCAAACATTCAAATGGCTCCCAGTATAACATCGATACCGACTACGAGCAATATGCACCTGAAGGGGTACTTCGGCAATATTGGCTCAATGTCGGCTATGGGTCCATCAATGCGGATGGTCAGATCTTCCCGGGAGCCCAACTCTTCAACAATTCTTACCCCGGGCCTTGGATTCAAGCATGCTGGGGCGATACCGTGGAAATCACCGTCACTGTCCAAAAGGACTTCCACAACGGTACGGCCGTTCACTGGCATGGTATCAGACAAGATCAAACTGCGCACATGGACGGAGTTGCTGGCATTACCCAGTGTCCCATTCCCCCGGGCGAATCTTTTACGTACCGATGGAAAGCCACGCAGTACGGGAGCTCTTGGTATCACAGTCACTATTCTGTCCAGTATGCCGACGGCTTGCTCGGGCCTTTGGTAAGTCGCTTTCCCCGGGTGTTCTTCAACAAAGATTAGCTATATTCTACGAGATGCTAACTTGACTTTGAACAAGACTATTCACGGCCCAAGCACCGCACATTTTGATGAAGCTGGCAAAGAACCGCTCTTGATCACAGACTACGGTAAAACAGCCACTATTCTTCTAGGCTTCATTTGCTAATGCGGAGACATAGATCATGTATCTGCCTTTCAAACGATCCACAACAGCTCGCTTTCAAGCAACCCGACTATTCTATTGAATGGAAGAGGGAATGTTACGAAATGTAATCCGAAAATAAAAAGTGAAACTATCCCTCATCCAACAACGATCCGACTCGAAAAGGGCAAGTCGTACTTGCTGCGTGTCATCAACACAGCTTTCGATTCCACCTTTCTATTCTCGATCGACCACCACGAGTTCACGATCGTCAGTGCTGACTTCGTACCCATCTCACCCCACCCTACCCGTCAGCTTCACGTCGGAATTGGTCAGAGATACAACGTCATAGTTAAAGCCAATCCCATTGCTGAATATGGTTATCCCCTTCCGATAGACGAGAATTTCTGGATCAGAGCCCATGTCATCAGTGACTGCTTCGGCTCAGCTCCCGAGGGCGAAAATTACCCTGAGATCGGCATCTTGACATATGTTGCTGACAAGCCGGCCACCCCAAATTCTGATCCTTGGCCTGAATTGGATCCTAAGACGTGTAAAGGAGAGGAAGGCTGGAAGCCGTGGTTCCCGTGGATCATTGAGCCACAAGTTGCTCCTAGCGAGGAACATGATGTTCAATTTGTTCCTGAGGGTACTGCCAGATCGTACCCCTTGGCTAAGTTTGCTATTGCGACGAAAGTTGCTACCCTGTCGCCGAGCCCGATTCCCGTCAGAATGGTTCCTATGCGCGTGAACTACCAAAACATAACTTTTCTTAACCTAGACAATACAGGTGGCTGGCCTGATGACTGGGTGGTTGTTTCGAAGGAGAGAGCATCGTCGGAATGGGTAAGTCTATTGATAGCTCCCACTTCTTTGTAACTGCCTAACCAATATCTCTAAATAGGTGTATCTCGCTATATCCGGTGACTTTCGCGGAAATGGAACTAAAGCGCACCCAGTATGTCTCACTCATTTCTTAGTACAAGAACTTTGCTGACGATGTTAGATGCATCTCCATGGACATGACTTCGCTGTGCTAGCCCAAGTCCGAGACCAAGAATACAATCCCAGCAACGTGACCTTGAATACCCAAAATCCTCCGCGTCGCGATGTCGTAATGCTTCCCCAAGCGGGATATGTTGTTATAGCGTTCAAAGCCGACAACCCAGGACCTTGGCTGATGCACTGTCATATAGCGAAGCATGCTTCATTTGGACTTTCTTTGCAGATTATGGAGGATCGTGAGATCGCAAATGCAATATGGAAGAAAGGCGACTCAGCCGCAATAGACAATGCGGCAGCACTTTGCAACAAATGGGACGATTGGTATAACAATTGCACCAACCGCTGGAATGGAAAGTGCGATGAATGGTTCCAAGATGATTCAGGTATTTGAAGGGAGCAGGAAGAAGTAAAGGTGGTGTCCAGAGATGGCGATGATTCGGGGTAATACTCCTGTTTTGCGAAAGTGAATATTAGACGACGCTTGTAACCTTCCAGAGTAATCTTCCAATTCTTAATAATTATTAACCAGTCCGCTTAATGGGTGTTGAAATCTAAATTTGGATTCCTTGACGCTGTACCTTACATCTCATAATCTCCTTCAAAGTGCAGGTCAACAATCTTGTCTCATGTCCGAAGATCTTCAGAATAGTAGGCGCAAGCGCTGTTTACTTCTTACCACGCCAGTATTCCGGATTGTCGAGCGTAATGATGACTTGATTGAAAGTATGCAGACTTGATAGAACATGTAAGCCAGTAAAATATCGCGTCGCGTCCGTCGTGTGTACAAATAATGCAAGTGTGACTCAGGTGTTGGCAAACAGAGATCCTATTCAAGGAAGGAACATAGAAGCCTACTACCTAGTCCCAACATACTCAAACAGAATCATCTTATAAGATTCATCGAGAGTTGTTCTACGATCTTCTCCTTTTAAATGTCGCCTCCCCTTGCGCGCGCTTCAGAGATTGCCACGAAATTCCCGCCAAACCTACACCCATTGGCATCAACAGGACAACGCGTTACACCCCAGTGAATGATCGAACATGGGCCCAAGTCCCATTACTAGCAAGAACGAAGATACTAGCAAGAACGAAGACGAAACGCAACGGGAATCGATCTTTCAGTTTGAGCTTGTGGGCGATCAACGTGCCTTGGAGCAGCGAAAACACCGGAACTACCAGAACTCGCCCCGGGACCCAAACGTTACGTCAAGTGATCGAGAAACCAGGAAAGACATGTCACCGACTTCTCGGAAAGCTCTCCAGACTTCTGTGCCAAGTTCTCCGGCGTCGATGAACTCTCAGCATAGCTCGTGTGATTGCCGGTACGCACCTGACTACCGCCAACGCCAAGCCCGCGACAACTCTTCTCTTACCTTTGATAGCAGGACAGACAGCACTCAGATTCTAAAGGTCAGGGGCTCATTATCGATTTCGTCCGGTTCATTTTTGACTCGCGACAGCTCAGCTCCGTTGTTGGGCCAGATTGGCGTACAGAAGACATCACCCCGAAGCGCTTCAGCACACGAGGTAGTTACATACGCCCGCACTATCGCTCGGAGAGACTGTAATACTGTATCGAAAGAGCTTCAGCTGACATTATCAGAACTGAAAGAGCTGCGGATGGAAAAGAACGCTCTTGAATCTAGACTATGTCGTCGGTCCAAGGACCTACGGTACGCACTGGTAAAAAATAGAGGGTTGGGATTGGAAAGTGAGTTCATGAAGAAGCAGAACCATAGACTTTCTAGCGAGGCTGAACGTTCTGTTACAGATCGTTACGGCAGCCAAACCTCGGTAATGCGCAAGCTAGACAGCGGGGTTATAATGGAAGCCGGTAAGAATTCTTCCTTGGCTGTCACTTTGAAGCTAAAGGCTAGATAGGTTACATGTCAAGCCAAGCACTGGAGTCCTGGGAGTTCGACCAGGCAATGATATTTTTTCATGGAGAGAACACCAACGGGGCACCGTATACGATGAGCACCGCACATAAAGCAAAAATCACTTCCAAAGAGTCTGAACAGGGCTCAATGGATGGCAAAACACCCCTCAAAGAAATGGGAGATCAAATATCGCCTCTCGAAATCTCACCAACTGCCGCTGTTCCTTCCATTTCTACGCTGTCTCGAACTCTCGACGTCGAATCCACGAGAACTGCTTGTCATGAGACGGCACCAAACCCTCCTACGCTTGGTGCTCCCTTTGACCTTGCCATCGAGAATACCCGGTCACAATTCTCGCCAGTGGTCACTGAAAATCAACCTTCTTCAGCTCCACAGGACGCTGATGATGTGAAAACACATGTTGGAGACAATTCCACCAAACGTCGCCGCAGGTGCGGGGTCAAAATGCAATGAATTCGCAATTTCTGGGAAGGGATCACAGCAATCGAAGTGAGAGGAGCATTACCAAACCGTGGACTACAGATAGATTCAGATAGCGGTACTGCCAAGCTTTCTGTGGAGATTTTGGATGGAGTAGTTCCGCACGGTGAGGTTTAGGTGGGCAATCACAAAGTCGAAAGAAGTGCCTTCCTGGCTATTGTACGTTTCTCTCGGCTTTAATTTGTGACTAAGTGCGGCTTTGTGGTCAGAGAATATATATCTTTATCATGTTATACAGCCTTGAGAACGCGAATGCTCCACCATGTTCTACTCATTTACCTCTTACCTAGACCTTGCCGTGCTACCACTCGCTGTTTAAAAAAATTCTTCACAGTATCGAGACAAGGCATCTAGACAAGAAATCAAAGACCGCAGCATCCCACGGGAATACCTCAACGTCTTATACGGGCACTCCAGAGTCCAGACGCGTCTTCCACTAGGCACCTTTCCGGTACATTTTCAATGGCTTCTCGAGGATCTGAGCCTTCCTCCTAAAAGTATGGAGCCACATCAAACTAGGTACGTTGGTAGGGAGGCGTTTAGGGAAGCTCCAGGCGTTACCGACAGATCTCCTGGAGCAGCTGCTTCTCAAAGCCTTCCAATGAATGTCTCTGCGCAGAAGGGCAAGAGCCCTTCCAAACAATCTCCAAATTCAGAAAAGAAACACCAACTTTCCTCTGACACGGCCGCCAAACCTGCGACCTTTCCAAAACCCTCAAGCACTATGCCGTTCGACGGCAGCTTCTTCGAGACTAGCGGAGGTCTGAAGCGAAGTCTACTCCAGGCACTGATCAAAGAAGTACCTTTGGATGAAGTGATACTCCTCCTACCGCCGAACTCCAACATACAGGCGTTCTTCGAGGTACCACTATGCGAATTCATTGCAAATGTCTCGCGATCCGAGCATAGCTCTAACGACGAACCAAAGGGAGACTCTCGGATAGCGGCAGGATACCGATTCTTGGAGTCTTCACTGCAGATTGATAAGATACCGGCGGAAGATGGACCGAGTATTCAAAAGGCGTAGGCCCACTTAGAGCTCTTTAAATTAACACTGCGGAGGGTTACAAGTGCTCAGGCTGAGGCTTCGGAGGCTCAGTATACGACGGAGATGGAAATGAAGGACCTCAAACACAAGCAAGAACTTGAAGTTCTCTCCAAGAAACACTATGGAAGCGCAGGCAGGAGAACTCCGCGAGCATTATATCGGAGTCTCAGCCAACCAGTGGAAGACATATAAACAACGCCTCGATTCAGCGCTCGAGAAAAGCAGGATAGCGCAAGGGGAGGAACTCGCCGCCATATCAATAGTACAGGGTCTCGAAGCCGTGTCTCGTCTCGAGCATGATACTGAGCTTCTTGCCCCGTACCAAGAGACGACCGCTTTCCAGCAGATCAGAATGATTCTTGAAGCGAAAGATACGGAACACGTAAATGATTGCAAGAAGCTGGATGAGACCCATCAGCACGAAATAAGAGGCCTCAAGGCGAAGTATGAAGCCAGGATTGCAGCCACTCTCGGGATGGGTGAGTTCATGATTCCCGAGGCTTTTTAGGAGAAGACGGCGGAAATTGCGGAGGCAGGGTCACGGACGAGGTTGAGTGATGAGGTTCCTATGTGCTAGTGCTGTTCAGACCTTATTTGCTGGATCTGCAAAGATGATGTTCTTACATAGTTGGCGCTGTTGCTTGTGTGGCTTCCCAACCTATTAATTCTATCACTTTTAAGGACTTGAAATTCTGCGATATCTTGAAAATCCTTGGCTTCCATCAATCAACTTCTTTGAATAGCCCAACGCGTAGTGCCGATAAGACAGCTCTGCTTGCTATATAGTCGGCTACACCTACACTTCCGCAAAAACGAAAATAAGCAAATTAGCAATTTTGTTGAGGTGTACTGGGAAGCTATCACGGAAAGAGGCTAGCATGTAGTGGCTATAATAGCTCTTATATCGATCAAAATTAAGAAAGTAAACAAACAACTTAACTAATAAAAGATATACTCGTGCTGGTTGAGTCATCAGCCACTAAAGGTTTAGCGAGGCCTATAGCCAATGAGATTCCGTATTAGGTCGCGCTATAACGCGCGCCAGACCACGTGATATCGCAACACACCCTTTAACGCTGAGCTTAAAACTTATATATCCTTCAAATTCTATTACTTTTCTATTATAATATCACCTTTTAAACTTTAATCTTTATTAGTTTAATTTATTTCACGAATTTAATAAAGCTAATATATTTAAATAATTTTATTAATTTATTTATAAAGTTATTTTTCGTATCGAATATAATAAATATTAATTAACTTTTATATAATTGCTTCTTATATTTAATATACTTTAACTTTTATATATTTAAAAGCGGTGTAATTCTCGGGGTTTTTTATAAA
>QGMK01001250.1:0-11666 GCA_007825345.1 Lachnellula suecica | reverse complement strand
CGCCGTCATACTCGCCGCAATCCAATCAATACTACTCCGAATGCCCCTCAAATCCCCCTCCTGCCCCTCCAGCCGCGCCTCCACCTCCCCCAGCTTGCCGAGCACGCACAGCTTCAGACTCATGCCGATAGCAGCCGTGTGCGTGGACAGCTGCAGCCGGATCGCGCTCAAGTCCTTCAGCTCACCGTTGCCGAAGCGGATTTTCTGCCAGAGCCTTTTAGGTGCGGCGGACGTGCCGCTGAGGGCGTTGTATTTGCGCAGCACGGCGTCCATGACGCGCAGCGTGTCTGAGCAGGCCGCGACATGCTCATGCAGTTCTTGGAGGCGCTCGTTGTTGGCGGTGGATTCGGGGCCTTTGACAAGCTCTCGCTGCACGCGCTGCAGCACGGTGTGCAGGCTGGCTACCTCGCGCGTGAGGGCGTCGTACTGGCCGCATGCTTGCCGGGCGCCTTGGAGGGTATTCCATGCGAGTTGGAGCAGTTGGACACCGTCGCCGATGGATACGAAACTCATGCTGGTGGAAGCTATTTATATTGACACATTTAGCCGAAGCATGAAGCTTCTAATGGGGCTGGGGCTGTTATTGGAGGTATTCTGGATTAAAGCCTTGAGGTTGAGGTCGCGAGTGGGGGTGAGCCTCAATTTGCGTGAAGACGCACGTATCATGCACGTCTGACGGTGTGCATGAGCATGCGGGGCGAGATCCCAGATGCGGAGGGGCTTTCCTAGACAAATCAAAAGTCTTCAGAAACTTGTTATCAAAGCAAATATGCTTCGAAACTCAAAAAGAATACAAAGTCATTGAAGTCGAGCTAGAACAACTTGGCACTACCAAATATTTCACTTCACACGCAAGCAAAGACGACAATGGGAAGCAAATATTTGCACCACTAGTCCACATTAAGCTCCCCTACATACTGTTTGCGGCCATATATTTTTGGCAAATGGTTTCAAAGCCTACAGTTGGACTCTAATCTAAGTGGAGTGGGCACCACTAACTTAAACTCAAACATTTGCACCTTGGCCAGGCATCAACCCTTCCTGAATACTACTCCATTCCACAAGGAGACTTTTCGGAAGCTTTTCCAGCTTGGTTTTTCTGGTAAGCTCCGTGGCCTGCCCTCAAATACTATTATCACAACGAAGAAGTATTATGGGCAAAATCGAGCTTCCACAACTCCCGGCGGATGTTCGCATACTGTCAGCTGGCGGATAGCTATTGATAATGCAAAAATGATAGCAACGAAGACTATCATCCAACTGGGAGCAGTATCCAGACCTAATTTTTGTGAATACAAGTCTGGCTTTCTTGGACTGTTGTCCGATGGCAGGGCCGGGGTGGATCCGCGTCGACTTTGCTACTATTCCGATTTCCCCCACTCCTCATTCAGCTCTGTGTCTTTCTTTGTGTATTTACTTTTCTGATCACTAAGAACATTGCGAAGACTAGGCTCAGTCTACTTCTTGGACAATCTGTGCTGCTGTTTGTAAAAGAGTCTCGCTCTTGGCGGGCCGCCAAGCCATGCGTCCTCCTATCCGAGGAATGGCTTGATGGAGATCAGATGTCCATGGAAGACTCCACAGAATTTCCGTGCGTAAAAGAGGATTATGGAGCTTCGCAGGTATTATTGTAGGGTCGGTTTTGATATCCAGAAACGTGAGCTGCCCAGAGGCATGTCCCAGCACGAGGATGTTCTGGTTGATCGCAAAACACGTCGGCCTGTATTCATCTGGAAGCCAAATAAGACGTTTCCCGGAGTCATCAGTGATCCAATTACCCTCTATGGCGAAGGCAGGCCGAGATTCTTCCGGAGCTACACCGGCTGAGGAGGGCCAAAAGTGTAAGCGCTGAATGGCATTCTGAAGATATTGCCTGTTCTCCTCGACAGCCATGACATCCTCATCTGTGATGACAACGTCGACGTGTTCTGGAATTCCATAATAGCCACCGATGGTTCGATTTGTGTCTGAATTGATAAATCTCCAGAAATGGCCAACAAACGTTTGTTGTGTGAGTTCCTGGTGGGGTTCAATGGTCCAGTAATGCTTGGAAAAGCCGTTCATATCAAGCCAGAAAAACATTACGTTTACATCGCTCTCGTTGACAAAGGTAACATGAGTACTGTCTCCAGTTGATAGACTATGAGAAAGTGGGGATTCAAGTCTAAACACTCCCCCTTGCACTGACCTAATCTCGGCTCCTGTCAAAACATCCCATAGCTTTATGGTCTTTTCGATTGATATTGAGGCGAGGAATTTTCCGTCCGGCGAAAAAGTAATGCCGTTAACCCATTCCTCATGGCCGGCAAGTTGCAGCAGTTCTTCGCCACTGACTACATCCCACAGTTTGACTGATTTGTCTCCTGCAGTTGCTAGTAGTTTGCTGTCAGGCGAGAATGCTACATCGTTGATCCACGCCTCGTGGCTGCTAATGATCTTGCCTCCCATCCCAGACATTGCATCCCATAACTTAACAGTATTGTCATGTGATCCTGATGCCAACATTTTGCGGTCGGGCGAGAACGCAAGGACATTAACCCAGCTTTTGTGGTCCTCGTCACTGATCTTTCGCTTCGTGTTTACCGTCGTATCCCAAAGCTTGATGGTTTTGTCGTTTGACGTTGTTGCCAGCATCTTCCCGTCAGAGGAGAAGATTATGTTAGAGAGCCAGCCTTTGTGGCCCTCGAAGCTCTGCTTCTCAGTTCCGTTGGCTATATCCCACATAGACACTGTCTCGAAGGATCCTAAAACCAAAAGTCGACCGTCCGGAGAGATGGCGATTTTTTCAATCTTATCGTGGTGTTCAAACCTTTGCAACTCATCTCCTGTCTCGGTATCCCAGACTCTTATGGTGCTAATCAACGCCCTTGTGACGAGTAGTTTACCGCCAGATGACAAAGCCAACGGATCACCGTATTCATCGAAAGGTCCAAGTGTCTGGCTTTCAGTTCCTGCCGTCACATCCCACAACTTGACCTCTGACTTGTCTTCCGATGCTGAAGCTAAACGCTCGTCATCGGGAAGAAAGATAATAGTTGTTATTCTTGCTTCATGGCCTCTCAAGGTGTGTAATTCAGTACCTGTAGTCATATTCCACAGCTTCACTGTCATATCGCGCGACCCTGAAGCTATGAGCTTGGCATCGGATGAGAAGACAATGACTTCAACTGATTCTTGGTGACCTTTAAGATTATAAAGCTCCAGACCGGTGGCTGCGTCCCACAACCTTACTGTCCCGAAGTATGTTGCCAATGCCATCATTTTGTCATCAGGGAAGAATGCAATGGCGTTAATGTAGTCGCCATGCAGTTTGTACGACGACCGATCAACTCCTGTAGTTGCATTCCAGATTCTGATCAAGCCACCGTCTATTGCTGACGCCAGAAGTTTGCTATTAGAAGAGAATGTGATCGCGCATCACAAAAAGCATTGTCCCCTTCGATTGTTTGATGTAAGGCATTCCAGTCTTCTCGGACGTTGGGCAGTCTTCCTACCCAGTTTGGTACCTGACATCTCAGCTGTTGGCGTACAAGGCTCTTCTGTGGTGCGAAAAGAAGCGCAGAGCAATACAGCTGGAGTGGATTGTTCTCAATGGCGGGGCGACTATACAAGACGAAGCGACGGGTATCGTGAACGAAAGCCGATAAAGAAGGACAGTTTCCGGCCTTAGGTTTCTGTTAGTACCTATCCAGATATTGTGTGGTTGGACTTACTATTGTAATGGACCTCAAGGCATCGATGGCATAGATGGCGCCAGAGATCTTTCCCATCAAAATCAAAGCCTCGAGCCAATGGAGGAGATGCTCCAGGAGAAATTTGTACACTTGACCGCCGTCATCAAGTTTTGCTTCACTCTTCTCCAGATGCTGGATCCAGTAAAGACATGCATATTGCACCTCTCGAGGCAGACTGAGCTGGACTCTGCTGTCATTGACATCTTTCGCAGATGTGCCAAAACCATCCAGTCCGCAAATATTTTGTTTCAATGCCTTAGACATAATTTGTATGCATTGATCCACCAGTGTTCGATGAGTGTTTCTTTCGTTAACTTGGAAGTTGATATCCGTGCATCGCTCTTTATTAAGCAGAAAGTCCCGGAATGACGGATGGTGGAGCCGAAGCGGCTTATCTTGGTCTTGTGGGATATCCAGAATCGAATGCAGTTCGTCCAACGTCTGGCTTGCGTACTCTTTCGAGACCCGAATCAGTGTGCTGAGAGAGGAGATGCAAAGCGGCGAAAGGAGTGTAATTATACTTCCAAGAACCTGCTTTAGGAGTGAATATAATTCTTCTTTCTCGTCGTCCGTGAAGTCCGACGAGACACTTTGCCGGAGCACGGTGAAGTAGATCTGGTCGAGATGTTTTTCCGGGGCCGTCAGAGCTCCCCGGCTCTCTCTAATGATCATATCGAGTCTTTTAGAAGCAAATCGCTTCCCTTCGCGAATGAAACGACAGGCAGTCGCGGCCCAGATGAACAATCCGCTTGCTATTTTGACCATGTGTCTGATGATTGTTTCGTCTGGCCAGCTAGCATCCAAATGGCGTTCCTCTCTTATCTCTTCAAGATTGGACTTTAAGAACAAGTAGATGTCGTGATCAATTATCGACGGCGCGATGTTATGAAGCACAAAGTCCCGATGCCCTCCAAGCGGTATCTGTGCAAATCCATGCCTTACGGGAAGCTCAGGTCTGCTGGTCATGAAGATCCGAAGCCGGATATTCGTCAAGACGCGAACTTCCGCTAGCAGATGTAACAGAACCCGGATGTCGGTCTCATTTGCACACTCATCAAGAGCGTCTACAATAATAGTATACGACTGGCTGGTTGCGGGCTTCAACTCAGACAACGGATGGAGTACAAGCTCGCGCCACTGGTCATGCAGAGATCGGCTCGTAATATCGCTGTTTTCCCTGATGGAGTCGCAAACATGTTGGTGAAGGTCGGGTATGCTTCTGGCGAGCTGAACAGCGATACTTGCTACGAACTTATGTGCGTGGCTGACATCTCCACCGCCGCGGGAGAAGAAATAGCTAGCACCGAGCCGCTTTTTGTCGAAGAAATTCCTCGCGACAGTGCTAGCTATCGTGGATTTCCCTGTGCCCGCGAGGCCGTTAAGCCAGAATATCAAACGATCGTCTCCTCTGTCAGCCCAGCTGTATATCTGATTCAAGAGATTGACACGAGTATCAGCTAGGCAAAGAGATTCATGTTGCCGCCGATACGAGTTGAAAGGTGCATCGATCGCATAAGGCAAGCTGTTGAGCAAGATAGCTATACTTGTTAATTTGATTATTCAATCGTTCTCCATAGCTACGGGGGACACTTACTGTCTTGAACAGAACGTGAATTCCTGTCAATTTGCTCTTGAAGTCTCTCGAATGCACTTTTCGTTCCTTCTCCATAGATCAGCGGGATATGGATGTCGAAGATACCCAGCAATGAATAAGCCTTATCCTCCTCGCGCTTCGTCTGACGATTTTCAGCCCATGACAAGCGTTCGCTGACGGCGAATTTCGATAGAGCCGTCTCTCGAAGAGCTTGAACCGAGATACCTGTTATCTCATGGATTTGTTGTTCGAGAGATCTCTTGTCCCCTAGTCTAATGCCAGTTGAGCTAAAGAACTCAACTGATGCCGGCGCAAGGAGCTCTTGAAGTGTCCAGCCGCGTGTGAACCACCGGCTCTTACGAAACTGAGGTTCCCACAGCTGAATCGAATTGTTGGAATCCCCATCGTCTGCGTGAACATCCGGAAGGTAAACATAGCATTTCACGGCACGCTGATACCAGCGGAACATGGAGTTGATTGCTTCGGAGAGTTCTGTGCTGTTAGATTTATCGATGCAGCAGGTATCGACCCACACAAATCTCAACTCATCGCGAGCGGCCTGCTCTGCGCAGAATTTGAGCTTTCGATACCCGGGTTTATCTGTCCTAGGGCCGACCGTCAAATCTTTGAAACCGACTCCCTCGTCGTCTTCTCCCTACGTGTGCGAAAGAATCGCATACGCGGGGATGTCTCTGACTTTGTCATCAGTAAGGGTGCTGAACTCGCCATTCTCATCTACATTCAGAAGACGCATAGTGGAGCGCAAGCATAGGTATCATCCCTTCGCATGCAGTATGCTGAAATAGGGTGGCTAGCACTGACATTTGATGTGTTGTGCTGGAGAGCCCCATGATCATGAATTACAGTCAAGGTCTGCGCGCGTCTTCAGCCGCACTTCTATTTCCGAACCAACCAATCAGAAACCTTTGACAAGCCACCTCTCTGGAGCCATCTTTCTACTAAGAGCCTAAAAGTACTATATACAATCTCAATGAATAGTAAGAGCTTGCGGAATTACTCCCCGTGCAGTTCATTTAAGCTTTAGCCCCCAAACTGTCCTCTACTTTTGTAATTTCTAGCATGGAATTTTTTTTTTTGAAGGGGGATTGAATATCCCACAAGTAGTGGGAAATTTTCAATGGGCTTACAATGTTGGGAAAGCTATGGCTTTAGACACCGAAATGCTGAGACAAGGATCGGCGATTGGAGCAAGGCGCTGAGTCTGGAGCAGATACAATATGCAGCAAGCGATAGCTATGCGGGGGTATAGTTATATAAGACAATAGAAATAAAAAGGAGGGCGCTAAGGCCGACGCCGCCGCGGCCGTCGCATGCGGAGTTGGAGAGGCCGATTAAAGTTAGGGAAAAAGAGGATGAAAAAGTGAGTAAAAGTAAGGACGAGAAAGTTATCGAAATTAAAAAGAAGAAAGTGAGGGCGACAAGGACGAGGAAAGTAATGCCATATTCGGCAACGAAAGCGGGCGTAAATGCAGAAGTGGAAGTGGAGTATAAGAAGGCGTGAGGGGTTATATAGAATGAATGTATGGCAGGCTCAATGGATTTTGCATGATATGGCAAGGTGTATAGCGAGCAATTTAGTATATTTTTGGGTTGGAGTGGTGAGGTAATTGCAGCCAGCAAAACTATTTAAAGCTTCTTCTATCATGCCATGATTGGTTTTGAAAATTAGGCCTGCGAACAAATTGCGGATAAGTGCGTCGGCGGAAGAATTTACTGGGATATATCACATATTAAATATACAAAAGGATTGCAAACGAATATGAACTGAACAACTTCGCACTTTCGGATTTTGTCTGTCTTTTTTATCGATCACTAATCGTCGAATCAAAAACATATCCACTCGCGAAATAGACATGGCAAACCAGGCTGCTCCCGAAAGCACTCCCTCAGGGATAACGACGGGTGCAAACCGATTTACTACGCAGCTGATTCAGACATGATTGCACTTTTGAGTCGTGGGCAGGGCTTGAGGCCGTAGAAGGGACAGCCATCTTTACTCTCGTAGGACTCTATCTCTCATACTATATCCCTTAATCGATTCCTAGCAATCTTATCATTTTAGCCTCACGTGAGGGTCTCTTTCGGCTTGTTTGTCGACAGATAGCCACTTCCAACCGCAGTAAAGGGGCGTCACGGCGAATGTGTTCCCGTTGGAACCCCGCAACCCTCGTTAGAGCTTAAAGCATCTCTCACTATACAATGAAAAGTGTTGCCTTTCGACGTTGAGAATTACATCGATGACCTGACTTTTAGTTTCCTAAAAGGGACAGTGTTTTGATCGAGAAATGCATCAATAATGTGCAACATGGTGAGTTCGACGGAGCGGAGGATCTGTCCACAGAATCTTATGGTGCCGCCGTGAGCGCAGTCCTCAGTTTCCTAGATGACCAGAGAAGAGAAGAATCCATTGCGCCGGCGGATCTTATATATGACGAGTTGTTCCAGTACTTGTGGCACATGGAAAAAGTTCTTCAAATAATAATCTCAAGGCGAAAATGATGAAAAGGAAGAGGTGTAGTGATCGGAGCCCGAGTAAATTATACAGTGAGTAATGCTGCATGCTCTTACGAGTGGACGAACTTTCCTTGAATTAGAAATAGACCCGGACTTACTACGAGATACGCCTCAATGTCTCAGAAGCCTTGAGAAATCAACAAGAAAGGCACGAACAGAAAACAATCCACGGAAAGGTGTTGCGAAAACAGCCTGGCACTACCAAACCCTCCAATCACACACAAGCAAAGACAGCAATGCATATCGAATATTCAAGTTCTTAATTCGTATTACCAAGCCCCTCACCCACACCCACATCCGCACCCTACCTATGCTCAGACCCCGGGGTATGTACACAGACGAACGCTATGCTACCCATAAAACGCCAGTCCCAATGCAGACTCCACCCCATATCGTATCATCATGATGCCGCTGTGTTATTAAATATGCTTCCCCTCCTTACTTTTACGCCATCATGCTCGTTTCGTCGTCGTCGTCCTCGTCTTCTAGGCTCTCTATTACTTCTTTGATGCGCTGACTAGCCTGCAGAAGATTCTTGTTAGCGATGTGATGGGAAAGGGGAAGGGAAAGGTTACCTTAGGGTCCAGATTCAGCGCAATGGTGAAGTGACGGACCGCCGCGCCCTTTTCGCGGAGACTCTTGTAGAGTCTGCCGAGGAGGAAGTGCACCATGGCCTCGTCAGGCGCCATGTCTTTCAGATACATCAGCTCCTTGAGCGCGGCCTGTAGCTCGCCGAGGGACATTAGAGCGCGGGCTTTCTTGAAGCGTGTTAGGGCAGACTGAGGCGCCAGTTCGGTGGCGCGGGTGAAGTAGGCCAGGGCCTGGCGGGGCTGTTTTTGCTTCTCGAGGACGGTGCCGATGCAGCATATTAGGACGGCGTTTGTGGGGTTGATCATAGAGGCAGAGGAGAAGTGCGCGAACGCCTTCTCGTAGTTTCCGAGTTTCTCGTACACGCGACCAACACCATACCAAGCATTGTAATGACGCTTGTCAGCTGCCATGCCGTGGCGGTAGGAGGACAAAGCTTTATCGTATTCTTCATTCGCGACATGCTCATGTCCCTGAAGAGTGAATGCATAAGCAAATTTGGGATCCAGCTGGGTAGCACGCTTGAAACAGCGCAGAGCTTGTTCGTGATCACGTGCAAGTGACCAAGAGTTGCCCAATGCACACCAAGCCTGGGGAGATTGCCAGGACGAGTCAATAAGCTCATGAGCCAGGAAGGCGAGGTCTGTTTCGCGTTTCAGATGCCACAGGATTGTCGAGTAAATTTCCATATCCTCAAATCTAGTGGGTGCCAAGAGACGAATCTTCTTGTAACATTCTTCAGCATCTGCATAGGCTGCTTGCTCGTAATAAGCACGACCTATCTGCGCCATCACCCATGGCGTCTCTTGTTGTGATTTTGGTAGGGTCTTGTAAATATGTAAAGCCTCCTGGCATTGAAACTGAGACAGGGCGAAATAACCACTTCCAATGGCTTTAAAAAAATCAAGTAGAGCCTTCACTGACTCTTCTTGTTTCCCAATACTGGATTCCGACGAACGTTGAGTTGGTATACTGGTGACAGGATGCGCCCAAGATCGGTGAGAAGGCTCTTTCTGGTCCACATCAATGGCCTCTTCCACAGGTTTTCTATTCCCACTAACCTGTCTCCCGACGGTAGAGGTACTTGATCCAGGTCGCATAATCCTCGAAATCGGCGGCCGCGCTTTCTTCAGCTCTCTTCCGGGAGCTGCGCCCACTGTGGGAACATTACTCGAATGGCTCGAAGATTTGCTACTCGTTGGCCGTATTTGATTGAACAGTCTCACACTTCTCCTTTGAGGAGCTCCAGGATCTTCTGACGATTGGCGAGGTACGACCTGTCCGGAGACGGTTCGTTTCCGTTCGCCACCTGCAGCCGACAGATTTGTACTCCTTATGGCCTGCGTGGCTGCAGAATCTTCAGCTGGATCAGATGGTTTCTGCGTACGTTTTGACGTAATTCCGCGACCGTTCATTCTCGGTGGTGCATCCATACTGAAATCCATGCCAAGGCCCGGTAATGTTCGTGTCTTTCTCGCAGGCGCTTGCGGGGGTTCGTTGCTACTCAGGAGAGCGCCGAGTGCGCTCATATCCCTTTCTCTTCGGTTGGGCACCATCGTTGCATCTATCGAAGCACTAGGGCCAGTCGGGGTCTCCATTGCTTCGGGGCCAATACCTCCTCCTCCGGCGGCGGGCAAGTTTGTTAAACTTGGATTACTTTCGTTCAACTTCTGTGACATCCCAAGAGTACCAAACAGTCCCCCAGCAAAGCCTTTTGAAGGCACGTTGTTGAATGGATCCCCATTATCACTGGCAACAGGAACCGGACGTGCGCCTGGTCGATTTCTGTCATGGTCAGGCATTGTCGAAAGCGTGCTATCTTTCGTCTGAGTCTGCGATTCCCACTGCTCCTGTGGGTTCACTCGAAGCACCGCTTCCATCTCCGGGGTCATCTTGAAGATATTCGGCACCCGTACATTCGTGCCCATATCGCAAAGGTTCGTGAAGGCGTCCCACATGAAAGGATTCAGCTTGAGGGCTTCCTCAAAGCAGCTGACAGCCTTCTGCTTGTTATCATAAGCATAGTATAGCTTGCCCAGTAAACAGGTAATGGCGGCGGCGTCGGGGTAGGGCTGCCGTGTGGATTGTGTATGTTTGCCAAAACTATTCTTCCCTCCCCACTGCCCTCTGCTCTTCTCCAGCGCCATTATCCCGTCTTTGCACCGTTCAAGGGCCAAACATGCCTGTGCAAAGACATAGGCGCATCCTAGATGGGTCCCTCTATGGCCCTGCGATTTGCTGTACTCGTAGGCAGATGCGTCGTCACCTAGCCGCAGGTGGACAAGCGCAAGAAGGTATGCAGATTCCGGGTCGCGGTGATTGAGAGCTAGCAGTCGTTCGGCGAAGAAGAGGGCGTTCGACAAGAGGTTGTTATCGATGTGGTAGTATATGAGCTGCCGCAGCTGGGCTCTGACACCATCTGCTGATGTGGGAGCCATGGTGACAGTCTGCAAAGGAAGGACAATGATCGGGTCTCGTATGTAAAATCGTTATGTTGGTGTAGCCATGTAGTCGACGACTGTTGGGGTTGGCGCTTGCGTCCTGGTCTCGAGGACGTTTCTTTGTCTGGGTTTCCCCGGACAACCTTTTGGCGCACTGCTATCAAATATGCTTTCGGCCTGTTCCCGCGCACAGTCGCTATTGCTCTTCCGGGAACATTACAATCGCGGTGCAGGGTGCGTCGTGAAGCTGAAACTGGGGAAAAGGCATTCGCAGCTCAGTTGGTAAGACGAGACGTGATCGGAGAATAACAAGAGCCTGGCTGGGCTGGCAGCGCTGCCTGGGATAACGAGAGCGAGAAGTGAAGCGCGCAAAGTTGCAACCGCAAACGATTAGCAGAGCACAAACAGAAGCTTCAATGAAGGCGAGATACAATCGAGTGGCGTGAAGCTGGAGAAGGCTGGTGGGCGTATATCAACAACGTTCCTGGCCCATGTTAGACGGGGTTCCGCGATGTTATGGTTACAAGCGGGCGGGTAGAATTCATTGGGCGTGGCAACGCCGCTTCGCCTAAAGAGTATAAGCAGCGCTTTGGGACTTGTTCAGCCTCGTCAATAATTCATCATCGACTGGTATTTTGTCGCATTGTGCTATATAATTCTTTTGAAAATAACATCTGAATTATAAATTGCTGAAGAAGACGTTCTTCTTATTCAGCTATTCTGCAATACTTCACATCAATTGGAAGTCTACCGCCCCTTCGACTAAGGACACAC
>QGMK01001249.1:0-11669 GCA_007825345.1 Lachnellula suecica | reverse complement strand
ATTTTCTATTCCGGGGGCTTTTGCCTTTTTATATTTAATATTTTTTTCGATATTATAATAATTTTTGATAATGTTATTCCTATTTTAAATTGTTTGTTTATTTAAAAGGTAAATATAATTTCGCTTAATTTTTAGCCTGCTCCCTCACGAGAAATCACCCCGAGTACGGCTATCGGTATGCGTAGCTTTGGTTCAGCCTTGCGATATCAAATCGCCGGGTTACAGCCTCTCTCCGCTTAGGGCTAAAATCTGCCCTGAGTTCCCTTGTTTACAATAAAATCTTATATTTGGGGTTTCTTGTATTTCTATCAAGAAGTAATTATCTCATTAGCTAAGAATACTTAATCGAAGTTTGAGGCGTCCATCTGCAGCTCACTGAGGAAGTGTTTCGTCCATGGTGGATAAGCCTCTCCCGTGCAAGCGAAGCTTGGCTCGTGTGCATTCGACACCTCTTCAAGCGGCTGCGTTGAAGCTGTGACATGTATACAATTGACGATCGCAACCCACTATTCAGAACCAAACATATTTCAACTCAATTCTGACAAGTATTGAAAGCTACTAGCAATTTCCTCTGCGCGACACTAATACCCGGCACGTTGGTAGCCATTCACCTCTCCCCCCACACCTCGTCACGGTACACGAATATCACGAAACCACTTATCGGATGCGCCTTTGGAGCTTATAACCCTGCTGGATGACCATAAAGTCTACCCAGTAGCTGCGATACATATGCCACCCCCTCACGAGCTTCGTTGACCAGACCTGCCTAATGGACAGATGGTTGGACCACCGAGCATTCTGAGCTCGTCCGCGACGCCGACTCAGAAGTCACTGTATCAACCTACACCCTACGGCACGAGCAGCTCGAAAACGAACCTCGATCGAGATGCCCTACAACCTGTAGCCCCGGGCGCTGGGACCCGAGCGCTGTCGAATTCCGCAATGTCCTTCGCACCCCGCGGCTCATCTCTCAACCCGTCCCCAGCGCCTGGGAGCTTCAGTTCCAATCTGCGAAGCCAGCTGGCCCCCTCGCGCACCGTTTCGAGTCAAGATGTGAACGCCTCTGTGGCGAATTTGGAGAGGCTGGACGAGGACGATGGGGTGGTGCCAGGCCAGGTTCTTGCAGCCTTGCGGGAATCGCTGAATCGAGAGATGAAGATCAAGGAGGGCAGCGAGAACATGTTGGAGGCATTAAACACAAAGAAGGCGAAACAAACCAAGGAACAGCGGCAGAGGGTGGAAGCGGAGTTGAACTCGTCGAACCAGAAGATCAAGGACCTAAGGAGTCAAATAACAGAGTTGCAGAGGCCAAAACTACCTTCGACCCCGACTCGAAACCGCATGGATACTTTTTTCCAGAGCAATGGTCTACGGTCTCCTCCAAGTGCTGCCAAAAGTATTGGTTCAGATTATGACGAACCCACGGAATCACCAACCTATGCTTTGGCAGAGATATTACAAGCTCTCGAGGTTGAGGGGCTTACACCGGACTACTACGTTGGACACGCCAACAATTTGGTGGAACTTTTCAAAAGATATCCAACATTGAAGTACGATTTGGTCTGGTCTGTTTTCGGGTTGCGCATGCAAGTCATGCTCTTAAGTGAAAGTAGAGAGGTCGTTGCTGCGGGCTATCGGATGACTAGATATGCCATATCAGACATCAGTTCACTGCAGAAAATTCGAACGCTGAACACGGATTCCCTAGTGATACTGTAAGTGAAATCAATGATATTCACTATTTTTATGCTAAAAATCTACAGTTCCCTCATTAAAAAGTCCAATGCCGACGTCGAACGCGAACAAGCCCTGAAATTTATACGTGCGTTTCTGGATGTGAAAGACGGGGTACAGGAAGTGTCCAGGGCTGTTGTAAGAACCATAGCCGCAGTGGCAGAACATCTCGAGGATCGCTTGCGAGCTATCTGCATAGAAACATTGGGTGAAATGATGGTGCGAGATCCAGGATTGGTGGTTGCTTCAGGAGGCCTCAGACCTCTGACAGATGCCCTTGGTGAGGGGACATACGAAGCCTCAGAAAGTCTCACAGCAGCCTTTTTATTCTTGATGGATGCACCTGAACGCAGGAAGTACCTCCGATCTGGCTACGAATTGGAGGTTCTTTTCACACCTTTCACTGATTCATTATTTGCGCAAGAGAAGATCTTGAAGCAAAATTCGCGGTCTATATCATATGCCTTAAAGTCTTGGCCTGGGCTTATGTCACTTTCGATGTACAACTTCAGAGCTGTACGGTCCCTGATATCGTGCCTCATGCTACCGAACCCTACAATCCGCGAGACAGTTATCGATCTTCTATATGGGCTCCTAAGGATCAAATCTCCATTCTGGGCCACTTCATTTCTGGCTGGGCGGCGTCTCACGACCTATGGGCGAGTTGCTACGCTGAAAGCGACCGCAACAAAAGCGGCGCAGCCAGTAGTAGAAGAAGAAACCGGCGACAAGAATTTTGTGGATCATTACACAGCTCTTTTGCTTGCTGTCCTGATTTCTTCAGATATGATGCCTGGGCTCCTACAAGTTACACGAGATGCCGATAATTCGATGTTGAAACGGAAGACCACCTTACTTATTGGAGAAGTACTCAAGCTTGCAAGCAGATTATTACCATCAAGCTGGAGTAGTGATCTGCAGCTGTTACCCGAATTGTTCGCCGCGGCGTCACATTTTGGAGCTGAGGAACGATTCGACGCAACTGGGACAGTCTACCAGATAAGTAGTGTGAGCCGAACACTGTATCGAACTGCCCCCAATGTTACTGGCGCACTTATCAATGCGTCCAACAACAGCAATGATAACTTGGCGAGTCTGGACGACCAACCGAAGTTAAACTCGAATGTTACAGTTGACGAAAACACATTTCGCCAACTATTGGTTGAAACGCAAGTGCTGTCAAGCACAAATCCCATCAAGTGGAAGTGGGACATTATTTTGAGGATCATTGAAGGACCCTTGTTGAACGGCAAGCGTCTGGATGAGGCGATCAAAGCATCGAAATTCATCAAACGCATTATGAGCTTTTACAGGCCATTTAAATACAAGTTTGCTGAAGTCAGGTATACCCGCATCAACCAAAAGTACATTAAGGTTGGATGCGCGCTCATGCACACTCTTCTGCAGACAGCAGAAGGCGTCAAGTATCTTGCCGACAACAAATTGCTTAGGGAGATTGCTGAATGTTTAGCACAATGCGATCCGGTAAGCTTTCTAACCCCGAAGAACCCAAGAGCTTTCACACTGACCGTCTCTAGGCAAGCGGTTTGACAGCCCACTCACCCATGTTCTCCAAGGAGCGACTTCAAGAAACTCTCTCAAGCGGATATTTTTCAATGATTGGTATCATGAGCGGGGAGCTCAAAGGGTTACAAATGCTCGAGAAATGGCGGATGATCAATATGATGTATCATATCATAGACCTGAAGCAACGGCCTGATCTAATCAAGCTACTGCTATCAAACTTCGACTATAGTTTGCAAGGGCATCCGAGAGTGCTTCTCTCGAAGGCTTTGACGGCAGGATCGAAGGAGATCCGCATCCACGCTACGAATGTTCTGAGAAAGTACTCCAGGGGCTCTAGACCAAGTCAAGGGGTCGGTGACTCGAAATGGGCCATCCAACTGCTTGTCACTCAGCTCTACGATCCTGAAGTCGAAGTTTGTGCCACAGCCATCAAAATCCTCGAGGAGGCTTGCAACCGAAAGAATTACCTCGAATATATCGTTGAATGCCGACCAGCTCTTGACCATTTAGGAGAAATTGGCGCGCCACTGCTTCTACGCTTCCTTTCTACATCTATCGGATACCACTATCTTGATGGCTTGGACTATATCAGCAATGAGATGGATGATTGGTTTTTGGGACGGAATGATAGCTACGTCGGAGTCATTGAAGCGAGTTTGGCACGCGCTTTTATGGAGATGCCGGAAGAAACCTCGAATCGGATGAGTGTGGACGAAGACAACTTCGAGATGGACGGCGATAATGACGCCAATGTACCGCCGCACTTCTATAGGGAGTTGGCAAGGACCAAGGAGGGGTGTAAGCTGTTGAGAGATAAGGGCCATTTCGAAGAGTTTGCATCGACTGTCCGCGATTACGGAATGCTTACAGACGATCCGGAGTTGATACTCAAAGTCAAAGGCTGCTTATGGGCAGTCGGAAACGTCGGGTCCATGGAACTCGGCGCACCATTCCTGGAAGAATCCGACGTCGTCCAGAACATCATCAAGATCGCCGAATCCCACGAAATCATGAGCTTACGCGGAACCGCCTTCTTCGTCCTAGGCCTCGTCTCCCGCAGCGTCCACGGCCTCGAAATCCTATCCGAATTCGGCTGGGACAGCAACACCACCACCATGGGCGCCTCCCTCGGCCTCTGCATCCCACAAAACCTCGCCAAATTCTTCTCCTACCAGACCTGGACGCACGAGAAAGTCTCCGACATCATCCGCACCAGCGCGCAACGCGCGAACATCGCAGACGCCAAAACCGACGACGACTTCGTCAGCAACCGCGTCCTGGAACTCGTTGTTGACCTCGGCAATACGGTGCTGCAGAAACGAGCCATGACTGAGCTGATGCACATCAAAACGAAGAAGCTGCCGAATTTTAAGAATCCGGCGTTATTTAAGAAAGTCATGACGCTGCTGGAGTCCTCGCATTTCCGCTTGCACGTCCGCCGCTTCGTCATCGAGCTCTTCGACCGCAGCGTCCTGCGGCGCATCGTGTTCGAGGAAGAGAGCGAGGACGAAGAGGACGAAGCTGCGGACAGTGATGATGATAGCGGCAGCGAGGGCAAGACGGAGAGGCAGCGGAGTGTTAGCGATGCTACGCCGGCGAGAGCTTGAAGATAGGATGTGATATGTATTGTACGATTATAAAGGCGTATTTACTGGCTTTAGTTAGGGGGGCGGGACGAGGCAACGATATCTGGTTTTTGGGGGCGGTTTGTACAAATATAGGCGCGAGGCTGGGGGTCTGGCGTATTCATGAATGAATGATGGGAGGTGGGGTTGTAGAGATGTATCTTGTGCGATGTTGAGTGCAATGAAAAGTATTTCGATCCTGGTCGCGCTTCTCTTGGGTGTGGTGACTTGGTATTCTTCGTGTTTTGGGGTGAGGTGTCTTGGAAGTGCAGGCGTGAAGGGAAGTTGCTGCCCGCTTGCGCTTGGTTGGGGGAAGTGCACCGTGTCGCTTTAGCATTTTTGAAGGAGCCACGCTGTTTGGACTCTCGATGCCCTAAGTTTACAAGCGAGAAGGGTAGTTGCTGCCTTGCTATTTCTTTTTCTGGGGCTCTCGGAGGAGAAGCTGCTACCGCTTGCAGCTGACTGTGGCAAGTCTGCCTTGTAGTCTCCTATTGGCGTGTCTGCTTGTGTTGGGGTTATCCTGGAGACTGATTTATTTGTTAGATTCTCGATGCCTTGAAATTACAGGCGCAACGGGAAGTTGCTGCCCGTTTGCATCTGATGGAGGATGATCTGCCTTGTGGCTTAAATCAGGGCCATCGAGAGGCGTCGCTTGAAAGTTGTTCGCCCGAGGCGAACAGGGCAGCGAGACAGCCTCTTGCTTTTCTCGAATGCTATATAGCCCATCGCACTCCCATAATTGTTTCTTCACTCCTAACAACTCTTTAGATCTTATTTTGCAAGAGATAAATTTTCCTACGTTTTACCTGGCAAAATCTTTTTTCGATATGGAGGATCATTTGGCATCGTGAGTTGTGTTGCGCTCCCTTCGCGAATGGTGGTATACTCAAAGCTTCTGCGTCTAGGGCATATACCGCTGGCACGGCTGGTTATGAACCTGAGTATGTTTTTGGTGCGGTGTATCGAGAGAACGCGCGAACGATATGTTTCGAGGAGAAATGACAAGGTGGTCCTTCTCGAAAATAACAAAGCGGTGGAAAACGGACCATTTCAACAATGAGTCTTGGTAATTAACACTTTATTTCGCCGCAATCTGTAGGCAGGGGCTGATGGGTTTGGGCATATTGCAGAAACTCTTCATGGTTCTTCAGTGTCCCAACCGAAGATCAATATGGTACGCTTCGAGTTTCATATCACTTTCGTTGCTCTGTATCTTTGTCTTAATGTGAGCTTCTAGATCTGAATACACTGGCAGATGGTATCCAATCTGGGGTATTGGAATTTGACGAAGAAAGCCTCTTGGGTGGTTGTTCACTCACCCCAGAGATGCAAATTCCCTGCTAATTCTCTTTCAAGGAATGCCGTCACTTTCGTGGAAAGACACCAATGGTCAAATCGATAATTATTTCCCTGCTTATGTACCACAGCCAGGGTACGGAACAATGCCCCGAGGCTTGTTGACACGGGCTCTACTCAAGAACCTCGGTTCCGCATTGATTTCACAGAGACGCTTTCTGATATCACATCTCTTTTAGGTTTCAAACAACCGCCAAAACTACTCAATCAGCGGTGCAATCTGTCAGCCTGATTGCATCTGAGACGAATACATGCAATCATCCAGGTTGCTCAAACTCCCAAATCTTCAAGCAGAAATCCGCATATAGGTGAGATCAGCCTCATCAGTTGTTGCTCGTGGCCTTTTCTGACACCCCAAGAAAACATATGGACAAGCACCAACGGCCATACAAATGCACCAAAGCCAGTTGCAGTGCCAACGAGTTTGGAAGTATGGGTGACCTGCGGCGGCATCAACGCACAATCCATGGTGTTCGAGCATTCATCTGCACGGTGCCATCTTGCAAGCGGCGAGGCAAAGCCTTTGGGCGAAAGGACAACTTGTCGGAGCACCTAAAGCGAGTTCATGGTATGGGGCAACAACCTAATTTGGCATCCTCAGACCTGCAACCAGGGATGGCTATGAAGGGTGGGGATCATGGCTCCCCAGAAGAGATTGACGAGCAGAGCGTCGTGGGAGACAAAGACAAGGGATCTTGTGAAAGGGGGTTCGAAGAAGCGAACGCAGGTCCCTTGGATAAGGCTTCGTTGACAGCGAAGCTGCTTGAAATGGAGAGGGACGTGGCTGCCTTGAAACGAGTTTTGGCTTTCATGTAATCGCTCTTGGTGGGAGGAGTTAGGCGTGATTTTCAGGTGTTCCTTCCTTTTCTTTGATCTGGATCGCTCGCAGGAGCGCTTGGCCGGCAAGGGCGTCACTCGCGGAACGAGTCCCGTATATATGCAGACTTACTCAGCGGCACAGAGTCAATTTCTAGAACAATCAATGATATCGGCTCGTTTGCTTTGAAACAACTCACCAATCGACATTGTCTTCCAAAATCGACCGTTTGAAGGCCTGCAACGTTAATGCTCGATGGCTTCCTTGTCACCAACATCTGCGGCATTTTGGACGGCCAGACAATAGCATATTACTCGCGCGACACTATGGGAGGCGCCGACCAATGTCTCTTTACCGGGTCTACTTCCACCAGATCAGTCGACGGAGATGGCGTAGACCTCAGAATTGGCTCTACCGTGGTGAACGTGTTTACTTCGCGCTATAACTTGATAGATAGTACATCCAACAGCGTAAACGAGGACGGATACCCAAATGGTGTCTGAGCACCACTTGATTGTAATAGCCCCAAAGCAGCGAGCAGCGTGTGTTTTCTCGAGCAAACCTCTTACGGCAGCTCAAGCACCATCACCAGAAGAACTTAAATCTGAGATATCTTTTTCCGGATACTCATTGGTACTTCTTTAATTAGAACGTACATCAGGAAAGAATGTTATATCTAAAACTGTCTTTTATCCTCACCATGAAATCTAGATCGTCCAATGTCTCATAGCTGGTATTTGCATTTACTCTCTTCCGTCAACCTGAGCCCAGAAAACCACCCCGTGTTTCCTGCCGTTCGCTCATACCACACAATAAAATACATCTGCCCAGCTTTTATTTGCACAGCATCGCATTCTGCCAGGGAAAGGCGCTGCAAGATCAAGTATGCCTTGTGGCGCCTTCTAATGCGTTTGAGACGCCTCGCTTCCCGTCCCTCAGAAGTCGGGCGAAAACAGGGCTGCAAGGCGGTATCATGCCTCATGCCCCGCACCTGAGAATCGAGTGAGGAAACACAGATAAAAGAGTCGGCTGGACCCGTCGTAAAATCCACTTTTTTAGCTAGTATCTGCTCAAGCTCCTTAATTTGGAAGCCAAACTTCTTAATCTCAATATTAATTACAGTCGCGGTTGAAGCTTTGAAGCCATGAACGAGAATAACCCCACGCAAGTCCCGCTTCAAGTCGTGAAGTGCTTGCTTCTGCTGCTAATATATTATTCTTCACAGGCTTAGCATGGACAATCAACTTGTTCCACGGGGTATTCATGACGAGGGACAAAGCAACGAGTAAGTTGTTACCACCCCATATCTCCATTTCCCGAAACGAGGATCCATCGACGTCCAGAGCCGGTACTTTCGAAGCATTTATCTCGTTACACAATATCATCATCGATTCATCCTTCGATGTAATTTCCTGTAAGTTACAGCTGAGAAGAATGAAGATGTTCTAGGTAGCTTATTCTGATGGTTAATTTACACAAGACACGGGAATGAGTTTTCTGGCCAATCCAGGACTACTTTTGGGGATGTGCGCAGGAATCTTTTGGTTGATAGCTTCCCCACAAAAGGCCCAATAGTTGGAAAGCAGGTCTCCCCGTTATGAACCCCGAGCCCAGAACATCGCCACGATATGATGAAGATAAATCCAAAGCATCCCGAGGTCAGGAGCTCGGCAGGATTGGACATCTATTTTTGACCCGGGCAACTCTTCCCCTTTCCAACGGGCATTCATCAGGAAAAGTTATCTCAGTATATCAGAGATTGAGAGCTTTCATGAGGAAATCGCCTTTCCCGGCCCCATCGAATTGGTTGAGACATCGAATTCCTAACATATTCAAACCTCGGCCGCCATTCCTTCACATCTGAATCAAGGATAGGTGATACCTTAAATATTTTTGCTTGCAGCCAGTAAGTGTACCCAGTGCGGATATTTGGAGTCTACCTACGGGACCCCTTTCATGGATTTTATGATGGCTATTCCCCTCTACCAAAAGGGATAGCAGGCTTGGCCTAGCCTTCAATCCGGCGCGCTTCTATTTATGTCGGTATCACATTGGCCGATCAAGGACTGATTCCCCCGTTTGTACAGATCCTTCCCATGGGCACTTGAATCCCCATCGCAAGGTAGGCTCTAGCTTTCGCTGTTGGTACTGTAAACTAACCAATCGCCTTTGTCCTCAAGACCTATCACTCTTCAGCCATATGAACCAGGCATCATTTGGCCATTACTTCGAACCCCTTCCAAGTGAGTTGATTTGCCTTCCGGAGAAGTGAAGATGTATTGAAAGACCTCAAAGGACCTCTATGGCCAGAGTCCCAGACTCTCCAAGATCCCTCTGCAGCGGATTGGGAACAGTCGTTACTGAATATACGGTTTGTGGCCTCCAGGATCCTTTGCTTCCTATCTGGTGAAAATACCGGGCCTTCGGGAAAGTCGGGATGCTTGTGTTGGACGCCGCTGACTTGAAATAGCCCAGATGATGTTCCCGCTTCCATTGAAGTCTCTCCGCTTAAGATTGCTCCGCCATCGTCCACCCCGAAAACCTGCCAATACCCAGGCTGTACAGATAAACGAGTCTTCCTACAAGATTCAGCTCTCAAGTAAGCGGAACCCAAAAGCTTGGAAACAAGCTCTAACGAAAGTCAAGGAGACATATGAACAAGCACAAACGACCCTACAGATGTACCAGCCCTAACTGCAAAGTCCGCGACTTCAGCAATTCAGGAGACTTGAAACGACATCAGCGGACAGTGCACAGCAATCAAAAGCTCTTTTGTCCAGTCGTCACTTGCAAGCGCCATACTCAAGGCTTCGGACGGAAGGACAACTGGATGGAGCATTTGAAGCGTGTACACACTATGAACTCCTACAGCGCACCGAACCCGGAAAATACAACTGAGCAGGCAGCGATCGACGAAGATAGTGTTATGGGGAGTGAGCATGAGGTCTCCAGTGCTGAGGAGATGGAGACTTCCAGCTCAGTTCCGATAGAGAAGGCTTCGCTGGAGGGAAAACTGCAGGAGTTGGAGATGATGAAGGAGAGGGCTATTGCGAAGTTTGATGGGGATATCGCTGCTTTGAAGAGGGTTCTGTCTTTGATGTGATGTTTTGGGTTCTGTTCTCTGCTATATGTCGTCAATGATTTCATTCGTACAAGATTCTGCTACTACAATCAACTGATGCTCTTTTTGAGAGAAACCCTGCCGGATACCGATGGCAATAACCATGAAGCAGTTCTAAATCAAAGCATAAAAAAAGAAGCGCTTTGAAAAAGAAAAAAGAAAAAAGGTTGTCGAAACCAGTTGGAGCAAAATCTGGGAAGCAATATGATCAAGGGCAGGCCAGTCGGTAAACCCAGACTTAAAAACCCCCAAGCTTGACGAGTGAAGAAGCCAAAGTTCCTAGCTATTAGTGTTCTTTCGAATGATACGATGATACGACCAGAATGGAGGTATTTCCGGTCTCCGGAATGCCAGTTGAGTTTCGGATCGTTATGATTGAGCTGATCATGAAAGATGTACCGGTATAGATTCAACAACATGAATATATATCATTGAGGTTCGTTCCAACTTGTAAACACCAAAATCTCCCATCGTTCCATGAATGTAAATACAATAGGCCAGAGCCTTCGGAAACACATACCAATCCCAACCCTTGATACCGACAATGCAAAGAGAAGGCACGACGTCCAAAAAAGACTTCCGGGTCCCCACTTATTTCGGATGCTGACAGAAAACTGCATCCGGATCGATAAGCAGCCATCTATGCTCCGTTCTCCGTCCACTCGCCAGTGAGCATCACCACATTACAGTACAAGTACCCAAGCCCCTCCATGCTCCACCTCCACCATGTGTGCACCCTCCCAATGCGCATACCACACCTCTCTCTCCTCCTCCTAACGCAAATTCCACGCGCCTACGCCTCACGAATTTCAGCTTTCCCAGCGCTCGAGTATCCGGTGTGCAGGAGGAATTTCACTTGCGCCGCGCCGTCGCGACAGGATTTCGGGACCATAATGGCGGATTTGCAAAAAGAAGCTGCGATTCTGGGCGGGGAGGCGCAGAACGAGGCTGTGAAGAAGCCTGAAGTGAAGGAGGAAGTTGTGAAGGAAGAGGAGAAGCTGCCGAAGCTGAGCGCTGCGGAGTTCAGGGTTTATAACCGGATGGCTGATAGCATGGAATATTTCGTGAGTGCTTCTTTTTTTATGGAGGAGCTATTTGGAGTTGAAGTGGAAGATAATTTGTGAATGGGGTTTAATTGTCTTTGCAGCATAACCATTTCCGCCACTCCTGGACGGTTTTGAAGACGGCATGCGACGCCGGTCGCCGCCCGCAAAACATGTCCCTGAAAGCCTTCCTCACAACCGGTCTCTCCTTCCTGCACAGCCTCGAAGCGCACCACAGCATCGAAGAAGTGCACATCTTCCCTATCCTCGCGCGGAAGATGCCTGAATTCAAGGCCGGGCGCAACGCCGCCGAGTTATTGCGACAGCATAAGGAGATCCATAAGGGCATGGAGAAGCTGGAGGAGTATTTAAATAGTGTGAGGAGTGGGGAGAGGGAGCTGGAGTTGGCGGTTATGAAGGAGAGGATGGAGGTTGATGGGTGGGGG
>QGMK01001248.1:0-11685 GCA_007825345.1 Lachnellula suecica | reverse complement strand
GATTGAGGACTGATTTAAAAGGAGTGATGGACAAATTGATATTTATGGGAGTTTAGGATGGATACCAGATCTAAAGGATCACTCGGATGGGTGGCCATTTCTTCGTTTTTATTTAGTTCAAATATAGGAGGGATTTGTGACGATATATGTACCTCTCTAGGTGTAAGAAATGATACGGGCTATTTCACATATATGTTCGCCAAATTGTTGAGGCTAGGCAGGGAAAGTTCAATATTCTCTGTCTATCTGTCGGCAATACTTTTCTGGACAGGAGGAACAAGTGCCAATAACCCTCAAAGTCATTCTCTTATCGTTGTATTTCCCGGCTCACATCAGAACAGAAACAATTAAAGTATACGAATATCCACATTCAAAGCAGGCCTATCGATGCTGGGGTGGAGTCGAGACAGCGAATCGCTCGCCAAGGCCCTGCCATGCTGAACGACAGCGTACTCGAAAACACTTGGTGCATTAGTCGTTTAGCCAAGATCCATCACGTAGAGGATATCTCAAATCAGTCTACTCGACGACAATTTACCAATCTCCGACACCAAAATCAACTGTACCGCCTCCCAGCTGTCCCTATCCACCCACTCCTCAGGCGGCTCAAGCGGCTTCCCCAACACCTTCGCCCACCTCCTGAACATCCCCGCCTTCTCTCTCAGATACGCATCCTCAACCACGACCTCACCCCGGCCATCTTTCTGCATAATCCAATGCGTGCGCCCGTCTGCAAGGTTCACTTGCGCTGTGGCATCGTATACTTGGCCGCACTCAAGCTCTAGAGTGCGTAGAGAGGGAGACCAGATCCTGCTTGCTAGGAGAGAGGCGAAGCTTTTATCGACGCGGGGAGTCATCAACTCGTTGCCTGTTCGAAGGGGTGTGTGGATTTTGAGTTCTCTCAGCTTAGGGAAGGCTTTTAGGGTGTCTAGCAATGAGCAGCCCTATTTAGAATCAGCTATCAATCACAGAGTAGAGCTTTTATTTTCTGTCTTGTTCTACAAGAAGACACAGACCTCTTCCAAGTTGCTCCGATGCACATATATTTGCAACTTCTCAATCAGCGGGCATTTCTCCATAATGAGATGTAGATCCGAAGGAGCGGGCACGAATTCCGGCGGGCTGTTTCTGTATCCGCCTTGTTTCGCTTCATTCATGTTCAGCGTAAGAGACCTCAGCGTTGCTCCATGGTTCAACACTCCCTCAAGAATCTCTCTCAGATCCATATTCGTCAGATCCAGCTCTTCAAGTCCCTGGAAAGCCATCAAAAGACCCTGTAGGCACGACCAACGTGGCCCAATGTTGTAGTGAACTAGTAGGTTGTAATCTGGGAGTGGGATTGCTAGTTTCAGGACTTTGAGATTGGAAGGGGGATGCGTTGTGAGATGATTGAGCAGCTCGTAGGAGTCGCGGCAGTTCTTCAGGCTTAGGCTGCGAAGCAGCGTGGTGTCGATTTGGTGCTGGATCGCGGTCTCCGACACATCTTTGAACTCATAGTTCTCTAGCGACAGGCTCTCCATAGCCGTGAAAGCTCGTGGCATTTCCTTGTCGAAAGTCAGATATTGGCCGCTGTAACCAATGAACTCTGATCTTTCGGCCCAGTGCAGATTCAAATTTATTTCTTTGAGGCTGGGGGAGCGCGAGAGGAGGTCAATAAGACTCTCGCGGTTGTGGACTACCGCAGCGTGGTCGCCGTTGCGGCCGAGAAAGGTGGTGGAGAGGGTTTTTAGTTTTGTGTTACTGTACAGCTGCGTGGGGATTTCGAGAGTTTCGGTGTCCCCGAATTGGACGTGTATTTCTTTGACGGTGGGGTGTGAGTTAAGGAGGGCTACTAGGAGAGCTGGGATAGTGTGGTCGCTTTTCCATCTGCGGTTTCTCAACATTTATTGTCTACGAGTAAGCTTTCTTAGGTAAATCTATGATTGAAGCGTACCTGAATCGTTGAAGGGATGGCAATAGGGGAACTAGATGTATAAGATCTTCATTCATGGTAGGCATGCACTCAATCTCTGTTTTGCTCCACTTCGAGGGCTTTCGGCCAATGGCTGAGAGCTCTGTCACGAATACTCGGTATTCCGGTTTTCCATTTAGAAGTTTGAGTAATATATCCGTCCATGGCTTCTCCGCCCACAAGAAATCGAGATCGATGGATCGATACAGGAATGTTGATCCAGCTGCATTCAAAAGTTGTGAGACTCGGCATGTGCTTGCTAGATCTTGCTTTGAGCCGGAATTGTAGATCTGGAAATATTAACATCTGTTGAAAATTCTAGCTAGGTCACTAGGTGACAAACCTCTTCACAGACCAAAGACCATATGTCGAATCCTAAGCTTGTGGGGGCGGTTTTTGACTCGAACATTGCGGGGTATTCTCCGGCGATCTGGAATGCCTCCAATAACCGCCAATTTTGTCGCAATAGTATAAAGGAAAGACTAATAATGCTTTAGTCACATTTCAGGTTTTTAGCCAATTCATGGTCGAATGATAAGAAGGAGAGGCCGTGTGGCTGGGATAGCTTTTATGATCAGTCAGCAATACGATGATAGCGCTGCGCGCTATGCATTACCATTAACCGCTAATATCCTAGCATAATAAAGTCACGTGAGTAGGGGGTATAAGTGGTATTCTAGTGTACTAGTATAAAAAAGTCGCCTCTAGCATCAAGTCGCTTTGCAATTCTACTAGGTACGACTTTTTATTAGGGCTAATATAATAAAATTATATAAGATTAGGGATACGCTTGCAAATAGCTTATTTATAAGCTATAAAGGCCACTCATACAATTCTAGGCTTTTATGCGGCTTTATGCAGCGTTATATAAAGTTATACAGCAATATAGCTTATGTAATAATATAATTTTGAGCATACTAATAAATGTAGCACAGCTTTTTTTTCGAAAAATTAGAGGTTTCCGGCAGATGCTTCGCTTTTAGTCTTTGATGCCTAAGTCCTAACCTCCTTTTAAACCCCTATAATAAACCCTGTAAACACCCCTGTGCCAGGTTGCTCATATTTTCTTTTCAAAGATCCATTACCTCATACTTCGGTTAATGGCACGGCTAAATCAATACGGGAAGGAGCCAGTCGTGAGGCTGAGCCCCTCAGACCTTTGTAAAGCAACTTTTCATCCTGCGATCTTCAGATTCAGCTACCTGGAACCACTCGTGGGACTGAACTCGCATTGCTTACATCTACTTTGATTTGGTCCTCCCGCCCAGCCGAAAGAAGTCAAGATGAACGATCTACCTGGGTCACCTGGGAGTACGAGCAATGAAAATGAGCCGTCGACACAATATAGCAGAAGGTGGAAAAGTCTACTTCCTTGGCGCGGCAAATCATCCGACTTCGATAACCAAATGCGTGAATTTGTTCCAAAATCCGAAGCAATGGATATGCCCAAGAAGGACGAAGAAGGGAAGGCCCTCTGCCAAATATGCTTCGGGCTCGATAAAGTAGCCTTTAAACACCAAACAAGTTACTGCATATGGTGGGAAGCTCTCAGAGAAGCGAATAGACCCACAATTTTCAAGAAAAGGTGCAAGACGTGTTCGTTACTTCTAAGTAGCGTTTCTAAAATTGAGCCTGGACTTCTAACCTCCCTGGATCAAATTGACATCTCATCAACTGCTGCGGATGGTTTAATCGTCTCCTTTCTCAACGATGCCTCTACCTCAAAGCAGGGGGAAGGAATCCACTTCTTGAAGCTGGAACTATACCGTCAAAAGGGTACGTTGTACAAGTCGTATGTGGACATATAAGTGTTTTGGGTTTTCCTCGAAGTTACGGTCACGAAATCCAAACTAAATTTCCACATGTCCCGTACTGATTTGAATAGATCCTGTAAGTCAAAGGAAAGTACGGAAGCCGGTCCGCAGCTCAAGTCCGTGGACAACGATTCAGGAGAGGTCTCACGTTCCCAGAGACTCGCAATCTAACGAGACATTTCTCAGTATACGCGGATGGCTATCGGATTGCATCGATAATCACCGAAAATGTCCATCCAACATTAACAGTCCACTCCCAAGTCGAGTTATCGATGTCGAGAATATGGAAACCTTGAAACTTTACGTGAGCGCCTCCGACCATGGTAGATATGCTGCTTTATCTCACAGATGGGGACCGTCTGCACTAATAACAACACTGGCAAATCTGAAATCACGGACGGAATGTATCGTATGGACCGAGCTTCCCAAAGTGTTTCAAGACTCTATATTCATCACTCGCCGGTTGGGGTTGAGGTACCTTTGGATTGACTCTCTGTGCACAGATGGCTTCTATTTATGCGAATTCTTTTGTCACCATTGCGGCCACGGCGTCCGAAAACAGCGATAGCACATGTCTCTCCCTCAATAATCGAGCAGCAGCACCAATTAACGCTAACGTCGATCAGCCTCCCATCTTTGTCAGGAAGCCATTAATCCATGGACATATGTTCAACTCAAACGACAATGACTTAGCATTTCCATTATTTGGGCGCGCGTGGTGCCTCCAAGAGCGATTGCTTTCCACTCGCACATTGCATTATACCAGAGACGAGACAATTTTCGAGTGTTGAACGGGATATCAATGCGAATGCGGCAGTATATGGAGCGGGGCAGAAGGAGCTGTATCGGACTGTCTCAAGTTAGCATACTCCCAAATTCTAGAGGAGAGCCGATTGTTGGGCGACAATGATCAATCCATCGGGCCTACGTTCACTTCTTCTTGCAACAAAGAAACCCTCCTCTGGTTCAGAATCCTGGGAGAGTATACGGCAACACAGATCACGTTTGATCGCGATACTCTCCCCGCCCTATCTGGTGTTGCAGATAAGATGCCACTTGATCTTATGGGCAAGTATCTAGCTGGTTTATGGGAGCAGGACCCGATCTACGGATTGCTATGGAGATCTCAAGATGGCTTCAGTTGCCGCCGCCATCCTTTATACATTGCGCCTTCCTTCTCATGGGCTTCGAGGTGTGGATCCATATCCTTCCCAAATTTTACTTCGAGATACAAACCCTCAGTAGAGATTACAGAGGCAAAGTGCCAGCCTGCCGGATTCAATGCTACTGGGGAAGTTAGCAGTGGGTTTGTGAAGCTTCGTGGTTCTGTCGTCGCAGTTAAGTTCATGAAGATAGGCAAGGACCCTGTGTCGTACAATCTGCAAAAGGGACACTCAAGGAAGGGTGTGCTCACGATTGACTCTCGAGAGGCTTTGGAGATTGAGGATGGAACTACCGTCTTTTGCTTGAGTATGCTTCAGTCTGAGGGGTCGAGGATACACTACACACTGGTTCTGGTCGAGTCGATACTCCATCCTGGAGACTTTGAGAGAATCGGAGTGGCGAGTGATGTTCCTACAGAGTGGTTTCGAGACTCGATATCCCGCGAAGTAAGAATATCATAAGGGAAGATACATGGCGTCTGACGGCGAGCTATTGATTTTCTTTCAACTCAGAGATCTCTTAAATACATCAATCCCGTCCCCGCCACACAGCCAACATACTCCGCCTCCAAATCACCACTCTTCAACACACACAACTCAACAAAAAGCGCCGCCTTTCCCCCACTCAACTTCCCACCCGGCCCATACAGCCCCATCACCGTCTTCCGCAACTCCACATGTCCCTTATGCGACTTCCCCGCCACCTCAAAATGCGCCAGGTCAAGGAAATACACAAGCTGGTTAGCTTCAGGCATCGCTTCGGTAACAAGCTCCTCGGTGGAAGTGGACTGTTTAGCGGTATGTGCGAGATGGGTACTCATTGATAGGACGCCGGTTTTGTTGCGCTCCTGGTCTAGGTGCGTGATCCAGGACTGCGCGTGTGGAGAGATCTGCTGCAACCATGCATCGAGTTCTTCGGTGTCAAGGTCAGATTTCCGCTGTATCTCCCTCACGAAGCAGATATTATCTGGCGGACTCGACAAGCGAACTTTTCCTTTCACTATCTCCTTCGGGAAAGATTTAGGAATGTCGATGATGACAGCTTTTTCAGCAGTGTTCTTCGACTTAGCACTCGTGGTGTAGGGCGATGTGAAAGTGTCGCTGGGATCTGTGTATAAGTCTGGGTTGCCCGCTAGACGGTGCCGGTAGACTCCCCAGTACCCTTCATCGTTGCTCTGTCTGAGATCGAGCATACAGGCTAGGCCTGCCTTGAGAGGTTGGCTGGCTGCATACATATATCTAGATTTTGGCACCGTCATCACTTCGCGCCAAACTCCCGCATCGTCAGGGAGAGAACTCCAGAACTTTGTGAAAGGTTCTGAATCTTTCAGTTTCTGGTAATCTTGGGAGCGGAGCCAGTAGGCTACAAAAATGGTAGTTTTGAGGTCATTTTGGTTTTGGTCGAGGCCGTGGCCGTGGCTCTCTTCTCGGAGGATATCAACCCTGTCTGCGGAGCTGGCGAGGAGTTTGTGTAAGCTTGCTATTGTGGCTGCTTTTGAGGGTGTTAAAGTGTGGTACTGGACTCCGAATAGTGCGTATGTGAACAAAAGCTCGGGGGCGTCAAGATTAGCAAGGAATACCATCTTGGTAAATAATAACTTCACACCACGTGCCGAATGAGAAGTAAGTATATCAACGAGGAAGAGTGTGGAAGAGTGTGAAGTCTTAGACAATTTATTATTTCAAGAGATAATCGAAACACAGCCGGCCCCGCAAACAGCTTACTTGTAGAAATAGGGACAATACGAGAGGTCGGCGGTCACTGGCCACTGTTTGCGATTTGCGGATATGCTTCCCGCACGCAGAATATCAGTAGCGACGTACAGAAACGAAAGGTCCAATGAATAGAGTCCACCGCATGCCGAATCGCGGGGTGGGACAACTGTGGCTTGTTTCCACACCCTTGCATCGGACCGTTGTTCGGATCCCGAAGAGGGGGACGTACAGCCTGTTCGGCCACGCCATATCCTATAATGGCTTTAATTGCGAGGGCAATATGCGAATAAACACCGGGTACGAAGCTGGTTGGCTCAGATGATAACTGGCGAATGGGCCAATCGGGATGGAGGATTGTGCTTAAAGATGATCCGGGGCATTACGGAGATTCATTGGACACTCTCTAACACTTTTTGGATAGTATAGTACGGTAGCAGTGTATTGGAAGTCTGGAATCTGAGGCACACGAGAACATGGGCAAATGTAGCGGACACATAAAGGCTACCGAAAGGCAATCGAAATGCAGCAGGCTAGTGGGGCATGATGTGAATGCGGATGCTATCCGCAGCTGGGATAACGAGTCCCATGTAACTTGCCCCTTAGTCTCGAACTAGAATATTCCAATTAGTAGATTCTGCTAGTACAGTGCTTCGAGAGATATTTAGTGCAATCTACTCCTGGTAAACCCCGTTTACAAGCTGATTATATAGCTTGACGAGAGGTACCCGCCCCTGAATGACTGGCAGAATTTTCTTAGCTACCAGTATAACTCAACTTTTTGAGTTGAGGGGATGTAAATGAAGATTATGAATCATCAGATTCAGAATTTTTAGATCTCCAAACTCCCATTAAAATTCCCATCTCCAAGAAAAGGCGCAAAATCCCACGATTCCGGCAGATCCACCAAGTCATTGATCTGCTCCAGAGCACCATTATACTGCGCCAGATCCCAGAAATCCACTAAATAGTCATCAAAGTAGTTAGTATTCCCATTGTCTTCGTTCAAGACCACCGAAGTTTCATCTTCGGGTGGGCATATTTGCGCCACCGCAGCAGCCTTTTCCTGGATGAGTTCATGGTCTTGCAGCGGCTGACTCAAGCACAGCGGCAGCGCCCAACCGATTCTCCAGCGATGCGCGAGTTGCCGTATCCGTAGAATCGCCCTCTGGACCCTAACCTCCCATTTTGGCTCCATATCTTGCAGCGCATCCAGACAACACCGCAAGCCATTTGCAGATTGCCGGCCGAGAGGCGTGCGGCCAGATGTGGCGTTGAGGAGATGGATGGTTGCCGCACTTAAGAGATACTCGATGATTTGTGGCAGAACTTCCTTGAAGGCTGAGTGCTTGCGGTATGTGCGGGTAATTCGGGATATTGATGCTGCGGCGCTGGTGGCGGAGCGGAGGGCGAAATCGAGGGTGAAACTTCCGGCGGGTTCGTTGAGGAAGGGGCGGTGGATGAGCAGGACTGCTGTGTGGTAGGCGATCTGGAACCAGATCGCGCTTCCGGAGACGGGTTCGCCTTGAAGGCTGAGTTGGGGGTTTACTTCGTCGTAGAAGTCTTTCAAAGCTTGATGGGAGCGAACGATGAGATTTTTTCGCTCCACGCTTGATAACTTGACCCATCCAAACGCAAGCCTAGTTTCTGTAAGTCCAGAAGAGATTTCCTCAAAAGGGCCATACTTACGCCTGGTCCATACATGAATCCCAAAGATGCCACAATTGGCAAAACCGATCATGTGCGATGTCATCGATAGATATATTGTTGGAAACCGATGTTAGATATGATGGCGGTTTGACCCTCTGCCAATGCATAGTGCAGTTCATTCCCAAACTCGAAGTGACGATGCTATACTCTATAAGCTGAGGCTTCCATAAAATAAAATAAGCATACTCACCGATCTATTGAGAAATATGCCCAAAAGGACCGCACTCGACGCCTGAACAAAACATTGTTGTTCTTGGCTGATTGAGCCCTCCGACCAAGTGCCGTGACATGAAGTCCAAGATGTAGAATTTGGCCGGTCGCCATTGCTACCCCACAGATAATCAGTGAGGTTGGCGTGTATCTGCAAGGAAAGGCAGGTGTTGCACTTACCAATGTAGTTATAGGCCATACTATCATTTCCAAGCTGCAATTCTCTCCATGACAAAAGTGAAAGACCTTGCACCACAAGATCACTCGGTTGTTCCCTAATACACCGCAAGATAATACCTTCAGCAAATGAGGCATGCTGCAACTCCAGTTCCGCAGCACCAGGTACAGAAGAAAGAGAAGCCCCGACAGCGAGAACAGCATTACTCCGTAGCTGTTCATCCAAAGGACCTTTCGTTGGGTCTTGCAGGACCAAAGACCGTACTTCATCCGGCTCCAAAATTTGATGGAAACTATTGAAATTTTCCAGGAAACAAGCCAATATCTTCTCCCGAGACTCGGACTGTGCGTCAAAGGTCTGGAGAGTAGGTTGAGTAGCAAGATAGGGATCAACACCAGGCTTCGCAACCGCATCGTTCATGTACTTCCTAGAAGATATCGTGAACGACGGCTCTCCCTTATCCTCAATCGCCATGGTAAGCATCATACCAGCCAACTCTTCCATAGCGACAATTGACCTCACGCCGCCATTCTCCGGACCCAAATCATCCGCTCCATCATTGCTCCCCGGCGGCGTCCGAGCAGGAATCCCGAGCTCTTCGGTTCTTCCATTTTGAGACTCAATAACAGACTCAAGAGCTCTGACTTTATTCTCAAGATCACGAATCAGTGTCTCGTCCGAGAACTTCCGCCTACTAGTGTCACCAAACGCTCGCTCAATGGGGTAAGAGGGACCTACTTGCGTGATGTTTCGGACGCATAAAGACAGACTCTGCTAGACTTTTTACACAATAAACAAGCAGGCTTTTCCCCATCACACTATATACACAAAAACAAGCCATTAGCCCACTAAAACACGCCAATCTCGGCGCTGACCGACCTTCCGCTTGTTCTTCCGGCACTCCTCGCACGCTATCTTTGTGCGGATCCGCGGCTTCGTTGGGGTTGCATCCATTATATTCCGGTCCAAGCTACTAAAATGCAAAATCTGTGGAGTGGAGAGAGAGATGGGTAGTTAAAACATGGATATGCGCCTGCCTGCAGTGCTTCGTGCGAGGTCAGCATGGGAGGCGGGGAAATTCCGCCCCGCAGCCGCTAGTCGGATCGGATGGCCCCCCTTTTGCGGATGGGGCATCCGCAAGTGATAAGATAGCACAACCGACGACTACCCATACCGATCCCAAAATTGGAGCGTTTAGTATTATACCAAACACGATTAAAGAGAGAATTGGAATCAGCTTGCTGTATTGGTGATAGTGAGTTTTGCACTATTGTCGTTTTGGCGAATCCCGCAATATTGTGATTGAGTGACTACTGACTGGCAAACCAGGTATATAAAGTCACGCTCAGCCTCAACATTACAATTGGAAGCATACCTTGTTTCTCACATCAAAACTCCGTCTCATTTGTACTTGTACTTTTTACTCACCTACTGTCGGCATAATCCAACACTGAAAGTCAACGAACGCTATGGCATCTTCAACCTCGATCCGGGTGGCCGTCACTCAGGTTCGTTATATGTTGCGATCTTTGCATTTTTCTGGGCCCTAGTTCTCGGGGCCATCTTTCTGTATTTCACTTCTCACCTCCCTTTTCCAAAATTCCTACAGAATACCATAATGACTTATCACCCAGCAAGAACCCGAGTGGCTCGACCTCCAGGCTTCTGTCAAGAAAGTCTGCAGCATAATCGCAGAAGCAGCCTCCAACAAAGCCAAACTCGTCACCTTCCCCGAAGCGTTTGTTCCCGGCTACCCAGCTTGGATCTGGTAACATCCCATCCCCCTCTCGCCCAAAGCACCCACTCACACACCCCCAGGACCCGCCCCGTAGACCCAGTGCTCTCTACACAATACATCAAGAACTCCCTCGTCGTCTCCTCCCCCGAAATGCGCACCATCCAGTCCTGCGCCGCCTCACACGGGATAGTCGTCTCATTAGGCTTCTCAGAAAACGACCACAACTCGCTGTACATAGCACAAGCCATCATTGATTCCGACGGCAAGCTGCTTATGAAGCGGCGCAAGATCAAGGCTACGCATATGGAGCGCACGATATTCGGCGATGCGTCGGGGAGCAGTTTGCTAAATGTAGTGGACACGGGACTTGGGAGGCGTGTGGGAGCCCTGGCGTGCTGGGAGCACGCGCAGCCGTTGCTGAAGTATAACACATTGCAGCAGAGAGAAGACATACACTGCGCCGCATGGCCGCCAATCGTAACGCACCAGGGTGGACCAGACCTCTGGTCTCTCTCCCTCGAAGGCTGCCGGACGCTCTCGCAAGCATACGCCATCGAGTCCCAAGCATTCGTGCTGCATTCCACAACGATCATCGGGCAAAAGGGCATTGATAGGATGTCGACTTCTGCGGGCTTGTTGATGTCTACGCCCGGCGGTGGCGCTTCGACAGTTTTCGGGCCAGATGGCAGACAGTTGACTGAGTTGTTGGGGCCGGAGGAGGAGGGCATTGTGTATGCGGATCTACAAATGGATCAGGCGATTTTTGCGAGGAGCTTTTTGGATGTGTGTGGGCATTATAGTCGGCCGGATTTGATGTGGCTGGGTGTTGATACGCGGGAAAGGGAGGTGAGGGTTGAGAAGGTGGCGCCTGAGGCGGAGTGAAGAGGAGCCGGGTTCGTGGGTTAGGGAATGGTAAATATCGTGATCCAATTCATGTTTTGTAATTTGAGGGGTGGAAAACGACTTGTCTTTGTATAGTCAAGACCATGCGTGGGCTTATGAAATGAGAGTTCAGCTGTAGTCTCTAATTTCAGAATTGTATATATAGAGTGCTGAGGTCAAGAACTATAGTGCAAAGCTCGATCTAGTGTATTAAAACACAGATTCACAAAAAGCGTGCATGTCGCCAACACGGCTTAATAGTTTATGCTTAAAAAGAAAGTTTGGTTCGTAAATGAAAATGTGGGGATGGAGTGGGGACATATACC
>QGMK01001247.1:0-11691 GCA_007825345.1 Lachnellula suecica | reverse complement strand
TTTTCCTCGCTTCCCCCCTTCAAATTAGACCTCTTCGCCAGCTCCACAGTCGGCCTCTTAACCCTCGCCGCATCTCATTACAAGTCTCTACGGCGGAGTTCACTCTCAAAAGTCACAGTCAATACACTCGTCGCAAGCTTGGAGTTCAAGTCCGAGCGACTATACACTCTCAACGGCACCTCACAGCCCGCGCCAAACATCAATCGGCGGCTTGCATGCCACCCGAGACGGATATGTCCGCATTCGTGACAGCTATAAAGCGCACCGGGATAACATACGCTGTATTCTTCACCTGCCACCCACGGCCGAGCATGCAGAAGTTACAGAAGCATGTGCAAAGCGAGATAGCCTGGAGCTGGAGGAAGCCGCAGGACCGGGCGATAGTAGCGGCTTTGAGGAGTAAGGAGGAATGGAAAAACGCGCCGATTGGACGGTGCGTTCCTGACATGCCAATCGCAATTCGTACACCCGGTGGTGGAGGTGAAAACCGCGAGGTGTGGGATAGTAAATTAAAGGGATGCTTGGCTGGCGTTCGAGTCATGGAGTTCAGCCGCGTCATAGCAGCGCCTGGAGCTAGCCGCGCTTTAGCAGCCCACGGCGCAGACGTACTCTGGGTCACAAGCCCGCAGTTGAAGGACCAGCCGTACCTTGACATCGAGTTCAGTCGTGGGAAACGCTCTGTTTGTCTTGACCTAGACGATGCCAATGACTTGGAGAAAGTGGAGGAGCTGGTAAGGGATGCCGATGTTTCCATCCAAGGCTATAGACCTGGGAGTCTCGCAAAGAAAGGACCGGGCCCGAGGATTTGAGAAAGATCAACCCGCGGCTGGTATATGCGAGTATGTCCGCTTACCCGCAGGTAGAAGAACATCCATGGTGAGAGAAGCGCGGGTTTGATTCAATGGTACAAACGTGCTCGGAAATCAACATGGCGGAGGCTGAGGCGTGGAATGCCTTGGTGGACGAGGAGAAGAGGGTCCCAGGCAAGGTTCTGCCTTGCCAGGCTCTGGATCATGCGAGTGGTTTCTTGCTTGCGGCCGGTATTGTGGCGGCGTTGTGTAAACGGATGGAGAATGGTGAGGGGCAGATGATTCAAGTCTCGTTGGCAGGAACGAGTAAGCTTTTGAGGTCGATGGGACAGAAAGATGGCGGGTTTGAACCGGATTTGGAAGTGAATAGCTATCAAGAAGTGCTGGAACCATATGGCCCAGAGGCTCAGAGCTTGTTTGAGGAAAGGGACAGCGAGTTCGGGAGAATAATATTCTTGAAGCATGCTGAAAACATAGAGAACGCAGAGGTGGGCTGGGAGCGTATGCCGAGAGCATTAGGCTAGGACGATCCTGTTTGGTTCTGAAATTGTTCCATGATCACTGCGATGCAGAAACCTGTAGTACAGTCTCCACCAAGCTCCAATCTAGTCGGTAAAAGCTCCTGGCATTTTGCTGGAAAGGGATTCATCTTCTTTGATTTCGATAATTTTCATCGCTGGCGGCTCTAGAGATGCTGGCCTCTTCTCTTGTCTTGCAGATTTTGGGAGGCATGGCGGTAAGCTTGGGTCACCGTCGGCATCGTTCTCGTATGCATCTGAAGCACAGACGTTGTCGTTGCACACTTCCGCGCAAACCATCACATAAGTCCAAGGCTCCGAATTACCCCTACAATCGACCCTAGGACGGATCAATGACTTGTCGAATTCTGGTATCAAATGTGGGTTGTTGGAAACGAGCAGGCTTGAATCCTCTGGGCTGGCATCAAACGTGTTTGCTTCCCTGACTGCGAAAGGGGGCCGCATGATCTCTTTCACAGAGTGTTCAGTATTACAACAGGAATCGTGACGTTGGCCATTTCGCAACGCTCGAAGATGACGTCTCCATGGAAGATCCATGTGTATCGGCTTCCAGCTGTAAGTATCCATTGAACTGCACCTTCCGCACGCGAAAAATCCACTGATTGTGTTTGACGAGTCTGGAAAGACGTCCGATTTGAATAATCCCAAAAGACTCTCTTGGTTCCACCCTTCTGCGGCCAATGGAGAGTTGATGGTGTCAAGTTCTTCTTGTACGAATATTTCCGTACCATGACCCAGTTCGATCAGTATATCTCTCCATGGGAAGAACAACCTTGGTTGGCGCATGGCCAGCGATGTCAGTGTCGAGTACCGGTAGGAGGGAGCGTCGGCATCAACAAGTCTCAAATAGTAAACACGATGCAAATTTCTTGTCCTCTCGACAAGTAGCTTCATCGACTCTGGGTCTCGGAATGGAAGTTTCTTCATCATAGCCAGGAGAGTAACATGCAATTCCTGACCACCCACGAGGTCCTTGTTGTCGTCGCTTTCATAAAGTAGGCCCGTGATGCTTCGAATAGCAAAAGCAAGAACTTCTTGCTCGTGGTGAAAATCGATCATGACATTCAAAAGTCGAGACTTCAATCTAATATCATCAACGGGCATGAAGCGAATGAGCTGAACCAAAATTCGCATAGCCGCTTCCCTTCGATCCGCCTGTCGCATGCGCAGGTTCTTCTGCATCCTGCTTGGCCGATAAAAGGTGCACAGATCTATGGCGAGATCGTGAGTATCTCTTTCGTTGTATTCGTAAGAACGGTATTTCTGTAGCATATGGGCAATTGCGACGTTTTGCTCTACATCAGCTGCGTCCAGCCATTTAATAGCATTGAGTCGCAGCTCGGAAAAATGTGGATCGGCACCGGCTTGTAAAAAGAACTCAGCAACCTCAGGCTTCCGTGATTTAATGGCTGCCTACATCAATAGATCTGTCAAACACAGTCACAAAATAAGAGTGGAATGTAAAAACGAGGGTTGCTAACTTACCCACAATGGCGTTCTACCAGAAGGGTCCATATCCCGAATAGAAGCTTCACCCCGCTCAAAAAGTCTTTTTATCGCCCCAAGGTTGTCGTCTGCGATGAATTGGAAAACGAGAGCATCTTGGGGGACCGCATTGAATGGCTGCAGGGAGTAGAAGGGACTTGTATGATGTTTCGATTCGAAATGGAGGCCAGTTGATATCCCGAAAATACTGAGGAAGCGGGATGGATGAAGAGTATAGCTGTATTCTTCAAAAGTTGTGATTCGCTGATTGGATTGATCTCCCGTTCTTATTTGCCCTCGCCTGGAAAACAGGCGCACGGAGCCAAAGGGTGTCTGTAGCGTGGTGACTACCCCGCGAATGTCTTTGTAGTTGATAGTGTTTGATCTTATATTCCGTTGTGACACTTCGATCGTGTTTGTAGTTTCATAGTCGACAGATGACCACGCGGCGCCCCCATTAGAAATTTTGCTAGAAATATCGTCGGATGGCGTGAGCTCGGTTGATGAATAAAATTTATCTAGGAGGAAGTACTGGTCAGCCTTTCGTCACAAGTATCTCCGACGTTAAAAATTCATGGAAAGGTTGACAGACGAGTTGGTAGCAAAGGTGCTTGAGGGCTGCGCCCTTGGGAAACTTGGTGCGGCAACATGATCGCTCTGATCATGCTAAGCATTTGATCCTGTCCACGCCTGCCGAGTCAGTATACCGGCCGTGATGATTATACAGAAAAGACCTACTTCAAAGAACCTATCTCCACTATCATCAAAGTAGTTTTGACATTCTCCAACGAGTTTCTCATAGCAATAATTTCCGATTTCATGAAAGCTGCCTTCACAGAGCCCCAAGTCTTTCTGCGAGCGCTGGGGGAGCTCAAATCCACTATGAAAGAGTCCAGCCTGTCCCGAATCCGCAATAGATGTTCCTTGCAGTCTTGCAAAGCGCATTTCTTGAGGGTATCGGAATATTGTGCTTCTTCACGAACTTCTAACTCCGACATTGCAATCGCGAGAGTTTGGAGCTCTTGCAACAGTCTCTGGGTGTCAGCGGGCGCACCGCGAATCGTTTTCCAGACATCGTTCAGCTTTTGAGCGGAATCCACCACTTGGATCGCAAGCGATACAACCGCTATGATACCAGAAGCGGCGTCCATAGCTAATGCTAGTACGTATAAAGGAGGAAGAACGATGCGGGGCAAAGTGAAGCCATACCACAAGAATACACAATATAAAGACCGGACTAAATGGAAGGAGAGAACGCCTTCTAGAAATCCCGACGAGAGCGAGGAGGCGAAATGCAGCTCTTAAGCACAGCCTCCGTGTACTGACATGGGCGCGTAGAACACCTGGCTGTTTTAAGGCGGCCGTGTTGGGGGAGAGACTTCATTCGATTCGCTTAATCACAAACGCCAACACTGCGGCCTTCAGGAGGCCCCCTGCATGTACTGCGACCACCTGTCTTAGAAACGACCATGCAGGTCTGTTGGTTGAGAGCATACAGCGCGATGCAAGTGTTGGAACGACTTCGATATTGTCCACTGGGATAAAATTTCTCTGCAAAATAAATAGTGGGAAGGCTCTATCGATGCCCACAAAAGATGGCAGTACATTTTCGAGCATTTGTGTATCAGCCCTCTTAGAGGAAATTTCCTCCATATAAACCAATTTCATGTACTGGAAGTAATCAATCGCTGGAGCTTTGATATTGAAGGGGCGAGTTGTGCGGTGAACGTTTAATCTTTCGGTTTGCCTAAGCCTTTAAGCCTCAAATACACATCACAGCCCCAACCGTACAGGCTTTGGACTCCTATTCCGCCGCCGAAGTATTCAGCATACGCTCTTCCCAAAGGCAAACCGTAGCCAAGGCCAGCAATAGAGCTGTTTTCCCCTCCGGCCCCTGATATCGCATTGAGGGCGTCCATATTTCCACTACTAGATGTTTGGCCCGGAAGTTCGTCCGCATCTGAAAATGTGGTAAAAGAATATGACCATATGTTGGGCAGAACGTCGGGGCTGATTCCACCTCCTCGATCGCGAATCCGAATTGTGACCCCAGGGGCGGGGTCATCGAATGGCTGTATGGAAGGGTTTTCCTCCGATTCCTGCCTGGGTGGAATTCCGTCGAGTGGCCGGCTGTGATCCAACGTCCCTATTGGGCTTTCCGGCTCCGCCGCGATGGTGATGACCACGGGTTCGTGAGACCTGCCCGACTCAACGGTTGCTCGGAAAGCATTCTTCAGCAGCTCCGTGATGATATACTCCAGATGTACTGGTACATAAGCGAAAGTTGTATCTGGTTCTCCATCGATGACCCACGTTGGTCGAACCCCATATTTGAGCTCGCAAATCTCGGACACGAAATTCCCACAGTTGTTGACAATTGTAGCTGGCTGGAGTGCAGTATCAATGACGCCTATATATGAAGATGGGTGATCGAGTGGATGAAATTTCGAGTGCGAATGCTGATGCGGCTGGGAAGATACATGCAATGCAATGTGTTGCTCCGCGATCAACCGTGTGCCAATTCGAGCCCGCAGATGTTCGTCCAAGAAGCGGGTCACCTCCTCAGGTTTTATGTACTTTCTACATTCTAAAAATCCCCGTGCTAGAGTCGGTATCGTATGCGCGTGAGTCTCGACTAGGTCAGCAAGTACCTCGGTGAACCGAATCTCGTCTTCGAGGTTGGAGATTGTCTTGGACTTGTACGGCAGCAACGTCGACAGGGAGTGGAGGTAGTTGTTGTATATTTTCGAGATATTTGGGTTCGACACGACAATAAATGGCAGGTTTCGTAGTGCTTGTATACGGTGTGCGAGGCGGATGGGGAGGAGAGACAGGGTAAAGTTGGCGGAGGAGAACAATGCGGCTGTCGACAGAGGTGGACGACCGTGTCTGCGGAAAAAGGGTGAGCAAGGGTTTTCAGGACTACAAATAAGAGTCCAGACTTGACTAAATCCGCCAAGCTGAGCGCGTGTAGCGGCTTGCTCGCAAGACTTGCTACATCGTCGTCGGCGATGACTGTAGAGCTCGGCGGATGCGACCATTTTTGGGTTGACGGCGAGGCATGGCGAGAAAGTCGCAAAAGCTGGGAAAAGCGTCGAGTTGTATTTAAATTATAGATTCTACCGCTGCAGGACCGCAGAGGCCTCGAGAGGCTTGTCATGATGGCATTGGGTACTGATGTTGTATTGTGTGGAAATCTTGAGGTTCATTACGTTCGCCTACGGATAGACCACAGCATCCACAGCATTCATAGTTGAGTACTCGTGATTGCTAATAACATTCCATTTCATAGCTACAGCTACGAACAAAGTGCAAGTAAACCGAAATCCCACATGATATGCAGCCTCTGAATCCCAATCCCTCATTTCCTATTCTGTAAAGCAAGAGTTACTTGGCCGCAGCCTTATTCCGATTCCCCACTGGTCCGTCGTCCGAAACCGCCTCAACAAGGGCATGTTTCTCCAAAGTAGTAACAGAGCCCTCGGGGAATTTAACTCTGCACCAATGTTAGAGCCATATAAACAAAGACAGAGGCTATTGGTGCTTACAGGTACGTTGGTCCAGTGATGGCATTCCATGCAGTGTTTACCGTAACATCTGTGGCTCCTGAAGCCTCAAGATGTTTGCCGACCCTATTCATAGTCAGCGAAGGTTAGCAGAAGAGGAGAAATGCCATACTCATTGAATTCCTCTTCGGAAACACCAGTCTTCACGGAAACCTGGGGAGAAATAAGTACAAGGTGGGGTGATTGAGGGTAAGGCTACGTACAATGTAGGGCTTGGACATTATTACGGTTTCGTCTTGAATTAAAGTGTGATTTGAATCAAATTTGTTTACAAGAAGTGGAAGTTGTAAATGTAAATGGAAATGAAGAATGGTTGAACACCAGGAATAGAAAATGGGGTTTATGTAGAGATTCTTGTAAACTCATATCAGGTGCATCAGCTGCCTAAGGTACGTCATCATGGTGGGACACTGCCAAGCTGGAACACGACGCTGCCGGGAAAGACCCTGAGTTAGATTCACGTGTATCTATCTTGGGAAGGAGGCAATATTCTATGCATGCATACACAAGTTTAATGCAGTAACATAAATAAATCCAAGAGCGCATTGGTGGTTTGTTCCCACCTGGTCGATGCTTCAGCCGAAATTGAGGACGATCGGTCACGTGAATGGCGATAAGAGCCGCTCTAACCATATACGGCTTAGACCTTCCGCCGATAAAAAAAATATCTGAGTGCTTAGAGAAGTTCGAGGGGAAGAGGAAGGCATTTTTAGAAGCACTCAACCATGGAGGACCAGTCCAACAGGCCGCATCGCGCGCCAAAGGAGAAGAAGAAGCATACTGGAGGTTAGCCTTGAAATTTGAATTGTTTCCATAAGGCAGCAGAATACTGACGCTCCTTCAGACAAGAACCCGAAAGCTTTTGGCTTCGCAAACCCAGGACGACTAGCCAAAACTGCTGCGCGATCTCATGATGTATGTCTTCCCAGCATGGATTGTGGACTCAATACAGTTATTAACACCTCGAACAGATCAAAGAAAAGCGCTTCCACGTCCCGCAAATCGACCGAATCCCAGAAGAACCCCCTCCACGACTCGTCACAATCGTCGGCCCCCCAGGAGTAGGAAAGACCACCCTCCTCAAATCCCTCGTCAAACGCTATGCGAAAGAAACCCCCTCGGATCCCCAAGGACCCATAACCGTCATCACATCCAAGCGACAGCGATTAACATTCCAAGAATGTCCCAACGAACTGGAGGCTATGATCGACATGTCCAAGGTGGCAGACATAGTGCTGTTATTGATTGACGGGAATTTCGGCTTCGAGATGGAAACGATGGAGTTTTTGAACATATTAGCGTCCAGCGGCATGCCCGGAAACGTCTTTGGAATCCTTACGCATCTCGACCTTTTCAAGAAACCACAAACCCTCAAGGATGCGAAGAAGCGATTGAAGAATAGGTTCTGGAGCGAGACATACCAGGGAGCGCATTTGTTCTTTCTGTCGGGCGTCATAAATGGCAGATACCCAGATCGCGAGATCCATAACATGTCGAGGTTCCTTTCGGTCATGAAGAACCCTCGACCTCTGATCTGGCGGAACTCGCACCCATACATGATCGCGGACAGTTTTCGAGACCTCACCAACTCCGTGAAAACCGAAGAAGATTCGAAATGCGATCGTACAATTGTGCTCTCGGGGTACCTACGTGGGACGAATTTTGCGGCGAGTGGTCAGAAAGTACATGTGGCTGGGCTAGGAGATCTTCCCGTGGCCAAAATCGAAGCCTTGCCAGATCCATGTCCAACTCCATACATGGACCAAATGGCCGCGCAGGTGACCGGGAAGTCGAAAAGGCGACGACTGGACGAGAAGGATAAGAGAATGTGGGCGCCGATGTCTGATAGCAAGGGACTGAAGATTGAGGGAAATCAGATTTTTATCGATCAACATAAGTTTACGCAAGACATAGATGGCGAGGAGGAGGAACGTGGGGAGGGAGAGGAGTTGATGATGAATTTGCAGCGAGAGAAAAGACTTCTAGGGCAGACTGAAGAGGGTGTGCGGCTGTTCAGTGGTGGTGATGCTATCAAAAATGTTCCAGCGGACGAAAATACCGGCCGGAAGCAACAACGTTCTGCACGACTTATCGAACGAGGTCAAGCATCAGATGATGATGACGATGCTCCGGTGGATGATGAGGGCTTTGTCAGTGGAGATGACTATGCATCGGACGATGAGGAGGAGATCTCTGAGGACAAGCTGGGGAAAGCATTCCGAAAATCAGACGACAAGGCTGAAGGAAATCTTGCCTTTGCAGACAGCGACTCGGACCTTGGATCAGTATCTGGCGAAGAACTCGATTCTGAAGACGAGGAGTTATCAGAAGATGATGATGGCGGTGTGCGGTGGAAGGAGAATATGCTGGAAACTGCCCGGAAATTACATGGCCGGAAGAGGTTTTATCGAACAGCAGATCTTGCCAAGTTGATGTACGACGAATCGATTACTCCCGCAGAAGCTTTGCAAAGATGGAAAGGAGAAGTTGATGCAGATGCTGAGGCTGAGGAGAATATTGAGGACTCGGACGATGACGAGACATTTTTCAAGAAGTCTAGTCGTGAAAAGGAGGACGAGGAGGATCGCGCAATTCCAATTCTCGACTACGACGAGCTGGAGGCGCGCTGGTCAGTTGAGGATAACGTTGAAGCATTAAGAAGAAGATTTGCTACGGCTGATTTGCTGAAGGAGAAAGCATCAAAGGGGAGTGGCAGCGATGACAGTGATTCTGACGAAGACGACGGAGACGACGAAGGCGATGGAGCGTTCCAAGACTTGGAAACGGGCGAAGAGCACCAAGCAGAAGATATCGAGGCCGAGCGAGAGAAGAACGCAAAACGAAAGGAAGAGCTGAAGCTTCGATTCGAAGAGGAGGACCGTGAAGGCTTCAATAACGACAAGGCCAATGCTCGACGAGAGGGTGGCGAAGAGGAAGAGTTCGGCGAGGATGATTGGTATGATGCGGAGAAAGCAAAGATCCAGAAACAACTGAACATCAACAAAGCGGAATTTGAAGCTCTCGATGAGAACCAGCGGGTCAATGTTGAAGGTTTCAGAGCTGGTCAATACGCCCAGATTACTTTTGAAGGTATTCCCGCGGAATTCGTTGAACGCTTCAATGCTCGAATGCCACTCATCGTTGGCGGCATTTCCGCTACGGAAGACCGATTCGGATTTGTCCAAGTGAGAATCAAGCGACACAGATGGCACAAGAAGATCTTGAAGACCAACGATCCATTAATATTTTCGCTGGGCTGGAGGAGATTCCAGACATTGCCAGTCTACAGCATATCTGATTCTCGAACGAGGAATCGCATGCTCAAATATACGCCAGAGCATATGCATTGCTTCGGGACATTCTACGGGCCTCTCATTGCCCCAAATTCCGGCTTCTCCTGTTACCAGTCATTTTCTTCCAAGAACCCCGGCTTCCGAATTGCAGCTACAGGCACAGTCTTGAACGTTGACGAGTCAACCGAGATTGTCAAAAAGCTCAAACTCACCGGAACACCCGCCAAAGTCTACAAGAACACAGCGTTTATCAAAGACATGTTCACCACATCCCTCGAAATCGCCAAATTCGAAGGCGCGTCCATCAGGACCGTCTCCGGCGTCCGTGGCCAAATCAAGCGCGCACTCAGCAAACCAGAAGGGCATTACCGAGCCACATTCGAGGACAAGATTCTCATGAAAGACATCGTATTCCTACGAGCATGGTATCCCATCAAGCCCCATAGATTCTACAACCCAGTCACCAACCTCATCGGATGGGAAGGCATGCGCCTGACCGGCGAAGTGCGCCGCGACCAAGGAATCGCCACCCCTTCAAACCCCAACAGTCTCTACAAACCCATCGAGCGAGAAACACGGCACTTCAACCCCCTCCGTATCCCCCGAAAGCTAGCCGCCGAGCTGCCCTACAAATCCCAGATTGTGCGGACCAAGAAGCAGTCCAAGCAGACCTATATGCAGAAACGCGCTGTGGTGGTGGGAGGAGAGGAGAAGAAGGCGCGGGATCTGATGCAGAAGGTCATGACGCTGCGCAACGAGAAGGTGGCTAAGAGACGCGAGGCCAAAGAGGAAAAGCGGAAGGTGTACCGCAAGAAGGTGGCTGAGAACGCGGAGATGCGTGGTGAGAGGGAGAAGAAGGAGAAGCAGGAGTACTGGAGGAAAGAAGGCAAAAAGAGGAGAGCGGATACTGATGGCGCTGGCGGGGGTGGGAAAAGGCGTAGATAGAATATTTCAAGTTTTGGGGTTCGGGAGCATTGAGCTTTTGTACAGAGATAGCATTTCTATGGAGTTTGCCATGAACAATAGTATACCATTGATAACAGCCTGCCTCTTTTTTCCCATTTACCCAGCCTTTCGTAGCCTCGTCTGCGATCGGATGTTAAATAGCCTCGGCAAAATACATCGCGGGGGACACAACGAACGTCATGCTTTCAAAGCAACACAGCGCAATAATGGTTTTAATACCCCACACTTCCCCAGACCATACAATTGGTATTTTATACAAACCTAAAATTAATCCACCTTGGATCTGACAAGTCAAGCCGCAACAATGCCGAAAGCAGTTATCATGAAGCAAGTCGAGGGGAAGCCGGGGAAGGTGTATTATCCGTAAGCTCCAACAGCACCAACTCACAGCTTCAAATCCCAACTTGAATTGATATTGATATCTATACTAGCCTCGACATCAAAACAGTCCCCACACCCACCCCCGGCCCCAACGACCTCATAGTAACCATCCACGCCGCCGCCCTCAACCACCGCGACTTCTTCCTGCGCCAACACCTCTACCCCGCGCCCTCCTTCTCCACCCCCATCTCGCCGACGGCTGCGGCGTCGTCACCTCCACCGGCTCCAGCGCGAACGCGAAATCATGGCTCAACAAGCGCGTCATCCTGAACCCCGGCTCGGGCTGGAAAGATGATCCTGCCGGTCCCGAAGCGCCGACTGGGTATGCGATCTTGGGAGGCACGAGCACGAACCCGCTTGGCACGCTGCAAGAAGTTGTTTGCGTGGATGCGAATGAGGCTGAGCTCGCGCCCGAGCATTTAAGCTCCGTGCAAGCAGCTGCACTACCCCTGACCGGCCTCACTGGCTGGCGGGCGCTGATCAGCAAGTCGGGCAACGCGGAAGCGGGGCGGAATATATTGGTTACGGGCATTGGCGGCGGCGTGGCGTTGAATGTGCTGCAGTATGCCAATGCGCTGGGCGCGAATGTGTATGTGACGAGTGGCAGCCAGGAGAAGATTGACCGTGCGGTGAAGGAAGGTGCTAAGGGGGG
>QGMK01001246.1:0-11693 GCA_007825345.1 Lachnellula suecica | reverse complement strand
TCCTCCTCCTGGTATGCAGCAAGCCAACAGTGCGCAGGGGAGGGGGAAGCCTGGTACGGCTCCTCCTCCTGGTATGCAGCAGGCCAACAGTGCGCAGGGTAGGGTGTTGACTGGTGGCTCTTTGGATGCGATGGCGTTGCTGCTGTATTGTATGGCTTGAATAGAGGGTATGAACGTTTGCAAGACTCGTCTGACTGAATGATCCGATTGCGCGTCGAATACGTAGAAATTCCGTCGTCGTGCTTGACCATGTATTGATTGTTCCAAGGACACTGTTCAAAATTCACTTTCACTCTTTATGGATTTTAGCTTAGCTGCCAGTCGTTCCTTTTTGTCGAAGTATATATCGTTCGCGAGGTGTCGTAGGAGAAGTTTCTCGGTTTCTCGTGTTCTCTCCGGCCCGTGCCGATCCAAAAGCAGCGCTCCAAATTTCCTTCCCTCATTGGCTCAGCGCTTCCGGAATGGCGCCTGTGATGGCGCAGCAACGACACTTCACTATCCTGTCTCTTCCATCACCTCGAACTCCAAGCTCTTTCCTTCTCCTTCGTCCTATATATATATAACAATAACCATCAATAAATCGTACGCTGTGTGGAGGGATGAACTGCGTATGACGTCTAAATTCGAGCGGAACTAGACAAGGCGCGGGAGCCAAATTGGTGCGAGACTGGCGCGGAGTGGTATTTTCGTGGGCTTAAGCTTGCTTGTGCGGTCTATAGGAGAAGAACGAGGAGCCTGCTTTGGAGTGGGAGGAGAGCCGGAGTTGGACTTGGAGCTGGTGGTGCCAGAAGGTATGCATGTCGTCCGCCCCCTTTCCCCTGTCAGAGTCCTCTTGCCTGCTCGATATCCCTCAAGGCCAAGGGCCTTCTTCGAGTGTGCTGTATTTGCGTTTCGCTTGATATACTGTGCTATTCGATGCCCCTTAAGTGCTGCTTTCCCCCTCGTTGCAGTCCCTTTGCTCTTCGACGGGCTCGTAGTTGCTCTCGTACGCTCGCTATGCTGTCCGCGAAGGGCTTGGCTGTCGGTGATGGCGCGGAGGAGGCGGAAACGATTTCTGTGGCTCTTCAATACCAGCGTAGCTGTAAATGCTCTCTGATGGCGTTAGATACTGGTGTAGTTGGGAACTGGAGCTGACTTATCTCGATAGAAACATACGTGCCCTGCTTTCCAGCGCATAGAAAGGCGTTGCAGACCTTGTGCTTTGGTATCCCATTGCTCATCAATCATCTAAGTACTGCCAACAGTGCTCTCGAGAAGCACGAGTCTGCTGCTCTCAATATTCCGCCAACCGCTCGTCGTCTCGAGTCCGCAAGATGAAGCGCACTTCCCCCGTGAACCCCCTGCTCTCATACAAGAACCAAAAGTTCAAACTCCGGGGTCGAACCATGCATGCGTGAATAGCCTTTCGTCGAAGCTTGTGCATCTGCTGTTATTCTTTGTCGTAGTTGCCTTGCGCTTGAGGAGTTTTTGTCGACGAGGCTGCAACTACTAGCGCGCCCACCCGACGAGGCTGGGAAGTTTCTTGCGGCTATATCTACCCGCGTTCACGAGAGCCGTCTCTGTTTGCGAGCTTCCAGCACGACTAGATTTCGTTCTTACTCACATTTGCTTTCGGTACGACTTTGCAGCATTAAATCTTACTTCCTTCATTGCTTGCTTGCTTCCACCAACCGCAACGTCAGCTTGAGCCTTGGAAAAATGCACTTCAACGCTATGACATTGCCCACCTACGAGGATTCCGTCCGCGGCCCTTCAATTCCGGAGTTGATAGCAGGATATCTAGACGGAGAATGTCTTACTACGGGATGCCTCCTGGATAAGGAGTGGAATGAAGCGCTGACCCCGATGTTGTGGTCAGACCCGATCAGAACAACCTCCTTTAAGGAGAAGAAGCCGTTTGGTAAAATTTCTTTCCAGATATCTGCTTACATTGCTAACTTACTCATAGAATCCACCTATAACTTCGTTTCAACGATCTGGCGAAAAATTGGAGAAGACAGAGCTTCTCAAACTCTGGACCTCGTGCTCAGCTGGAACTTCGAACCATTAATGGCGCTCCGACATGATCCACGACACCAAGCCGAGTATCATAAGTATGATTTCTGCTTTACGGCTTGGGAGATGGTCCACCAGACCAAATTCTTCAAGAACCTCCGGTTTCTGTTGCTGGACGGCCTGAGGTGTGACATTGGAGTCACCCCATTTTGGTCTGACGACGATGTCACTCCCAGGCCGTTCCAAATGCTGTTACTGAGCTGCAGTGGGCTTCGAAATCTGAATAATAGCCACCTTTCAGACGTCTACCTCGCATTCAGCGACTTGCTCTATTTGGATCTTTCCGAGACAGCACGGGGTGCGGCCTTTGTGCACGATTTCAATCGGATGGCTTTTCCTGGCTTGCGCATCCTCAAGCTCAGGGGCCTACAACTTACCGATGGCATGCTGCCAGTTTCATTTATGCAAACAAACGGGCGTCTTTGGAGCTTGGACCTCAGCGATAATTTGCTGACGGACGTGACTATCGACAACATCATTCAAAATTGTAGAATCGCCTCTATCATCCCCCCCAAAGCAAGCCACCACTGGGAAGCCTCATCTGGCAGTAAACTCTACCAAGACGTGCCACTGTATTGCCATGTCACCCCTCATGAGGACGAGGAGCTTTATGACAACTTGGTCCCCCTACGACCCGATGGCGCGGCCACTTTCATGGACTATATGAAGTGCCACACGCTTTTAACTCACTCAACGAGGGACCCCTTACGGTACGAGAGACCTGATGCCGTACAGCATTCTGACGCGCTTGAAACCCAACGCCAGCTCTTTGACCAGAAGGATGACTTGTTGCGCGCAACTGGTCTAACCCAACTATACTTAGCTGGGAATAAGTTTACCACCGCCGGCACCAGCCTTCTCATACAGAAAAGCAATCGTTTGCAAGTACTAGATGTCGGCTCCGTTAGGGCAACTACCCCGCCAGCGCAATCGATCTTCGCGCAGATACCATACACCACGTTCCTATGGCAGACGAAGACGATCGTTTCTCAAACAATGTGCTCGCGGCTGGAAATCCTCCGCATCCACCACTCCTTCGTTACCTACTGCCCGACCATCACGCCCTCCTACAACGCCAACGGCTACAAGCTCGAGCACCTTTTTAAGGCAGAAACTCTGTACGAAACGCAGCACTACGGTCAATGGGGCCACTTTTCCCCCGCCGACAGCCACCGTCTCCGCGATCTGACTTTGACGCACGTTCCCACCAAGTCCTACGGGCCCATCATCAAGAACCTCAAAAGACTTTTGACAGAGTGCGCCGAGCAAGAGGCCATCCTATCGTCTGCTGCGAAGGAGGGCAGTCACTACCGCGCGCCACAGGTGCTGTCTGGACTGAGGAAGTTGACTCTGGAGTTCATCGCGGAGGACGCGGGCGCTGTTCCTGGCTCTGCGACGGGGGATGCTGACGCAGATGCGTACCATGGCGCTGGGGATGGGGATTTCTCGTTCTTCGACAAACCTGCGACCACGCTTGAGATACGCTCAAAGAAAGATAAGGGGGCTGGGCAGGGGCTTTTTGATGTGCTGGGGGAGCTGAAGAAGTTTCGGGAGGAGGCAGTACCGAGATGGAGTGGGCAGTTGAAGGTGTGGAAGCCGTAGTAGATAAATGGTGCGAATTGAAGTGTTTTTGTGTTCTGAATGCTGTGAGAATGTCCCAGACGCAGTGAGATATTCATGAAGACTGATGAAATGCAGGTGAATGTTAAAAGCGGACTGGCAGAAGTTTGCGTCGAATGTGATCATTGAATTGTTGTTTCTCTACTTCAGCTGAATCTCTCACAAGCTGTGAGGCATTCATGAAGACTGAGAAGTTGGAGGTGAAGGTTGAAAGCCTCCAGTTAAGATACTAATTCGAGGTGACAAATGACTTAATTCGAGGTGATAAATGACTTCTGATTCCCTACTTCAGCCGAATATCTCACAGGCTGTGAGACACCCAAAACTTAATGATACCCGCGGTGAATCACTAAGTAATTTGAAAATAAGTGACTAAGAACTTATCTTAAATTGCTAATTTATAATTATTTCTTGCCACCCTCCAATTTCCACCCTCAAAGCCTCCGTTCTACTGCCTCCATTCATAAAATTTGAATCCGAGTTTATTATATTACAAGAAACCCGTATCATCCGTCCTGGCTGAGTTCTACAAATGGAAATTCCCAAATAAATCTTAAAAGATTGTGAGGACGGTCTTATACTCTCCGCAATGGAACCAGTCGTCCAGCGCGACGCGCCTTTGGCTACTGCAGTTTCAAACAATGCCGAAGACGCAGACCAGAGACAGGCGCACTTGCCAAGACATCCATCCACCTTGTGGGACGAATTGCGTTCGAAGAGTAAAAATCGAAACGAGTGGGAATTAGATGCGGAAACTCGTCAGCCAAAGCGACGAAAGACACTGCTGAAAAGAACTGACACTAGAAATAATATAGATGGAAAATGGATCTTGCAAGGTGCATCCAGGGAAGGAAGAGATGATGAGAAGGGGGACGTGGAAATCCTGATCGACACAGAAGTCCCTGTCAAATTGTTCGAGACCTGGGGATACATCGTGTTCGGTCATATGAAACGTTGACAGCTGCATCTTTCCATTTTGCTCAAGTAGCAACGTCAAAGTACTCGCCGGGACAAAAGGAACCACATTTTCAAAGTCGTCGTATTACAAGGTGACGTTTAATTCGAGAGCGACATGTAGCGAATCCACAAATATCCAAAAGCCGCTTCCGCACTAAACAGTGCAGTGCGCGTCTAGTTTGAAAGCGATGTGCAACAAAACGTCGATCCGTCCAAAAGGAGCTTCGCGAAGACCTAGAACTCTTCAGTAGAGGAATAAAAGCTCTGGCTAATACGGTCTAAGGGCGGGCTCCTGCATATCTAGTTTTCGAGCGAAATGCAACAAAACTTTACAAGCATCCTCGAGGGGCCATGACGTGAACCAAAAATTGAGATATTCTTGTAAGTCCTATGAGTTCCATCCCTTCAAGAATCTTCAATGATTGGGGGTCTGGAAAAGGGTAATTCAATTCATAGTCAAGGTACATACGAAACGCAGAATAACGGTTAACTGAAAGTATGTCCTTTAATCTACTGTTACGAGCGTGAAAAAAGGGATCCCAGAGGGAGCGACTTCAGAACGGCTGATAGCGGGGAAGCCGTGATCACCGTGAGTTTTTCCATCGTTCCACATCTCCAAAACAGCTCAGATGACCGGAGTAAGCCTGACCATAAGCGGCGGTTTCTCGTACCACCCATACGCCTTCAAACCCACCATCCACTCCCTACACTCCTCCTCCAACTCCAACTCCAACTCAAAGCAACTCAACAGCTTCGCAAGAACCATACGCATCTCCACAAACGCCAACGTCCTGCCAATACACATGCGCGGTCCGTAGCTGAACGGATGATAAGAACTGGTGTTGTCGTTCAAGAACTCCTTGGGGCGATCATCCTCGGGAAGGTAGCGCTCAGGCAAGAACTCCGTCGCACGCTTGAAGTTGTACTCGGACATGCCGCTAGCATAAATGTTATACGCGAAAGACGTGCCTTCTGGAACGAAATGTCCGCTAACAGTCCAGCCGCCCGGCGGGCTGAGCCGGCGGATCATGTCTGGCAGGGGGGGGATGAAGCGCAGCGCCTCTTCGATCACGGCGTTTAGGTACGGCAGTTTAGCTGCCACTGTGTTGTCCTTGGTGACTGCTGACTCGGGAGAGAATGCGGCGCGTAGTTCGGCGCGGAGAGCGGCGTAAGCTGGGGGGTTACGGGCGAGCAGGTAGATGACGCTGCAGAGCGTGGTGGAGATTGTTTCTGCGCCACCGAGGATGACTTCTACGGTCCCTGCGCAGAGGTCGCCGTGGCTGATTCTCTTTTCCTTGACTACTGTGCCCTGGTATTCCTCGTTGAGGTCTTCCGGCTCCATGGCTTCTACGCAGGCGGTGATGCTGGATTGTGTTAGTTGAAGCAAGCTAATTGAAGGAACTTGTGAGAGGCTACATATCAGGAGGACCATCCCGCTTCAGTAGACGACGCTCAATCTTGTCTACCGTATAGCGTTCATGAATGACGGCAGCATCAGTGATTGATTAGGGAACCATGGATAGAAGACCGTATTTGACAAGCCAGAATCGATTCAGTCTGCCAACGATAGACGAGCTTTTGACCCACATAAAGAGAGAAATCACCCATGGCTAAAGAATAAATATTAGCCAGATTACAAGCGGTGGATATGAGAACTTAAGACTTACATTCACAGATCGTGCTTTCAAGCACCGTAAGACTCGGCAAAACTGAGTTCTCCGATAATATCAAATGCAACCGTCAGAAACCAATGATTGACATTGATAGGCTTATTACCCTGCTCACGGAGCCCGACAATAAACTCATTGATGTTCGTCGAGATAATCGGCTCGTGATCGCGCATTGCCTTGTCCCCCAGACCTATCAAGAACAGTTTCCTGGCCTAATCAGCGAGGTGAATGATTGCAGGAACAGGTAAGCAAACTTGATATTACCATGTCGTCTTCCTGAAACTGTATACCTCCGAACCCGCCTTGAGTTGTGATCCACTGGTAGGGATCTGCCTTAGGTTGGGCGGTCTTTGGTTTGTATCCGTAGATGTCTTGGAAGGCGGTCTCCGTGGTGAAGGAGACTTCGGTGGGCGCAAGGCGGACGATAGGGCCATACTGCTCGTGTAGCTCACGGATCCGGTTATGGAGGCGACCTCTGAGCAGGTAGTAGAGGTAAGTGGGGACGGGTAGCGGACCAGAGGCGGGGCCGGGGAACTTTGAAAGGGGATGGAAGTATACTCTGTAGAGAGCTATGCTTAAGAGGGCAGCGGTGATCTGGAAATTATCAGTGCCTCGTCCGTGAAGACCAACAAAGCATGAGGGGGAAAGCCGAGAAGAATAGAATCGATATAGATCCTCTGAATTCGTCAAAGAACTCTGAGACAACCACCTATCACGTACCGGGCTGCCAAATGCTTTGCAGTAGTCAATAACTGAGACTCCCTCGATGACTTCTTGAACGATCTTCTCCATGATGGCTGATGACCGGGACTTCATTCGAACATGGAAGGTTGAGTTGGAGGAGGTTAGGAAGAAGAAGCAAAGGAAAAAGGTAGGCATATACGTAGGCTGCATCTATTCACAATGGACTTTCCTTCCCATTCACCAGCAAAACAAGAGGCAGGGTAAAGAATAAGTGTTATTCTTGGTCACATTCGACCGACGTTTCTAACTGAAAAATTGGACATGACTCTAAGACCGGTGAATCACAATTCTGCGTGTGGAAACACGAAATGAAAATGCATAACTTGGCACCACTGGAGCCCTTGCCATTATTCCTGCTTCTTCGTCAAAGTTCAATCAAACGCGCAGAAAGATATGGAATTTATACGTGAGTATAGAATGAGATAGCATCGACTTCTACTTATCCACAGTAGTGGCAGTACTGCTGAGAGGGGGTATTGGAAGAAGTAGAGAGAGTCTTGTGACTTTCACGAGGAAATCCCGAGGAAAGGAGAACGATGATCATCAGATGAAAACATGGGCTTCACGTGACTAAGTTTAATTTGGGACGGCATCACGAGGTGCGGCTAACCGGATTCGAGCTCTGCCTGGATCGTCATCCGTCAAGAAACAAGCGTTTGGAACATCAACACCACAACTCCACGCCTCCGACACTGCAGCCCCTTTCTTCTGTCTGGCACATCTTCTACTTTCTTTCTGTGCCCCTTTTTAATCTCTCACCTCCTCCATTTCCTTATCACCAGCTTCATCTGCCACCAAACGTTCCTCCGTCGCCTGCGTTCCGAATTAACAACTCAACCATGCGGTTACTCCAGAGCCCGGCAGATGCGGCCATGCTGCTGACGCTCCTTTTCCCCTTTCTCTCTGCCGCCGACGGGAACTTCGACTGCAATAACCTCCTGAAGGACAAGGTCCCCTTCGATTTCAGCTCCCTCGGAGATGCGCGGTCAGTAATGGTCAGCAACTCGGACAAGTCGGCCGTCTACACGAATACGACCTATACAATCGACCTGTGTCGACCTTTGAAGCGAGTGGGAAAGATAGAAAAGGAGTTTCAATGTCCTCATGGGACAAGACGTGAGTTTCCCTGGTCTTATTGAACCTGCGCCCCGTTGGATACTTGCTAATACCAACCAGTCTGCGCCATCGAACGCGAGATAGACAAGGACGGCTCGCATGACCACATCACAAATGCCTTCCCTATCGCGGGTCAACTCTTAGGTCAAGGGGGCTATAATATGGACGCCAAGTGGGAGCGACTAAAGGCCTCGAAATCGCATGCAGACGAAGGCAAGGAGGGTCTACGACTGGAGCTGAATGGCGGGGTCCGCGTCGTGGGTGAGAAGAAGCGCAAACAGAAGGCGATTATCGAATTCCTTTGCGACCCCGAAAAGACTGGGTTGGAGAACCTCTACGACCCCGAGGACAAGTACGACGACAGCGACGACAACAAAGTGGAGAAGCGAGAGGAGGAGACCGATGATGGCGACAAGGGAGACGGCGAGAAAGAAGATGCCAATAAGGGGTACGATCCAGAAGCTTCCAGCTTAAGATATATCGGCTACGGCGAGGATGGTGGAGATGCCAGTATCGATGTCCTACGGTTGGAATGGACCACGAGACACGCCTGTGAGGGCGAGAAGCAAAAGGAAGACGCAGAGAAGAAGGCAGGCTGGGGTTTCTTCACCTGGTTCATTCTTATGTACGTTGCCCTATGCTCCTACTGCTCCTACTTTGCACGAACGTTTACTGATGTCCTACAGTGCTTTCTTGTCAACCGCAACCTACCTCATATTCGGCTCATGGCTCAACTACAACCGATACGGAGCTCGCGGCTGGGATCTTCTTCCTCACGGCGATGCTATTCGAGATGTCCCATATCTACTCAAGGACTGGATGCGGAGGGTTATCAACACGGTACAGGGGAGTGGAGGAAGCAGAGGTGGCTATGCGGCCGTATGAGATATCGAAGTGCGAGTCCTTTCGAATACCAATTGTTTCACTACACAAGAGAAACATTTTCTTACATTATCAATGTTTAGAGACATCATAGGGTTTTTGGCGCACGGGAAGCGTATGCTATGTTGAGAAACTGGCAGCATGTACCATCATATCCATATCTGGCTCGGCTGTCGAATTACATGTAAAGTTTCCAGACAATTTACAAGCTTTATTCTCTCACCATCACAGATTTCTCTGCACTACTCATTTGTTGCAAGGGAGCCATTTGAAATTCCCACCCACTTAATTCGTGACGTGGGTACAGAGCTGTCAACTCTGCATTAGCTTAATGGCCCCCACAACACAGCCACGGAGCCTCGCACTCTCAGTCAGCAAGGCTCCGCAGCCGCCCATCATCAAAACCATGACTTCGAAAACAACCTCCATAACAAGGTGTAGTCTTCATGGCGGGCTTTGGCTTTTCCATAGGAGACTTCTTCGCAGTCGGCCAATTTGCATGGACAGTCTACAAGTCCTGTATGGCCCCCAATTACCCCACTTCGACCCCATCTAATGAGAACCAGGCAAGGGCGCCGGCGGCGCGTTCGAAGAAATATCCCATGAGGGTACGCCCTTCTTTCTGCTACTTCAATCCAGAGCATACTAACATAACACAGTCATAGCCCTTCACACAGCAATCAAAGAGCTCGAAGACGAAATTGAAAACCCAGACTCGATTCTCAACCGCACCGGCGCCTCCAAGAAACCTCAACTCGGCGGCCTCGTCAGCAACTGCAACGGCGTGCTGCAACAGCTCAATAAGCTTCTCATAAAATACAAAAGCCTCGGCACTACCAGCAAGAAAACATGGGATCGATTACGATGGGGGACGGAGAATCTGAGCGAGATCAGGGAGAAGCTCATGACGCATACCTCCAGCCTGACGTTCTTCCTGACAACGTTGGGCACGGGCAGTCTAGGCCGCATTGAGAAGAAGCTTGATGAACTCATTGCGGATGTTAGAGCGGGGCGTAAGGAGAGGAGTGTGTTAACGATGCTAGATGAGGATGATGAGGAAAGTGAAAGCCAGTGGAATGAGTGGAAGGGGGAGCTGGTTGAGGATGGCTTTACGAAGGTTGAGCTGGAGGGTCACAAACACTGGATCGTTGCGAAGCTGAAAGAGCTGGTTGAAAACGGCGGGCTGGAAGAGCTGCCGGCATCAGACGGTCATAGTCCAAATGCGTCAGGCTCTGCTGCCCCACAACTGAGGAACTTGCCCGCCCTGCAGCCGTCACCCATCCCTCAGCCGTTGCCAGAAAGGCGGAGTCCGGATGGTTCAGCTGCACGGAACAATTCTCCCCAACCAGCAAAGTCTCCCAAACTGTCAGCGCCATCAGAGTCTGAGAAAAACACACAACCATTCCGACCAACAGTGGAAGATGTCGAGGATGAAGAGGATGAGATGCCTACTGCATGGAAAGGGAAGGACGTGGATAGGTCTCCTCCAGAACAAGAGGATATACCTGGTCCATCAACTGGAGGCGAAGGTTCGAAGCGGCCTAAATACGCCAGCGATGCCTGGTCATCTGATGGAACAGACGATACCGAAGAAACATTTCTTGCGCCAGCTGATTCGATTTCCAACATCGGTGTAAATAATCCCACACCTTCAGCCAACCTACCACGGACTTCAAAATCACCGAGACCTGTTCCTAGCTTGGATGGCCAGCTACCAAACGATGCAGTGGCGGAAAATCGCGGGAAAAGAGAGGATCTAGATACTTACATCGTTGACCCCCCATCTCCACCACTGATCCCCAGAAAGCCTCCTCTTCAAACGCATTTATCGGCTCCTCCGAACTCATCTAAATCATCCACTCGGGACAAGCCCAGCCGTTCAAAAGTTCAAGATTATCCCCGGAGCAATACTATACCGCCACTTCCTCGAGCAGCTACTTTCGGAACAGGGGATCGAAAAGATCGCAATCGGGAACGAGGAAGCAGGTTGAAGAAAGCAGTCAAATATTCAAGTGCCGAATCCAATTCCGATTCCGATGCTTCTGTTCAGGCTCAGCGAGGAAGCAGGTTGAAGAAAACAGTCGAGTACTCAAATGCTAAATCCGGTTCTGACTCTGAGACTGAACCTCGAAGAAGTTCAGCACGTCGATCAGCGTCGCCTCCTGAGCCTACCGGATATATTATCGACAACGGCCGCACCGTTCCTGTTAATCGGCCTAGAAACCCCCCAGCCTCTGCAAATGAACCTCGCATTAAAACTGTGCGGCCTAAAACCCATCCGCGTGAAGGAACTGAGCCTATGGTTTCCAAAGCTCGACCAAAAGTCAACCCTCGTCGAAGTCCCCACAACCAAGGTCGAAGGGAACGAAACCGCGACGATAGCGCCGACTTTAAATACGCGCAAACATACGGACTGGGAAATATCGTATATTCGAATGTTCCTCCAGACACATATGAGCGTGGTTCCGACTCCATACACTATAGACAACCAAAAGAGCCGGTTTTTTTTAAAACTAATATTTAATTGCTAGAACCGACCTCCAAATTGCATTAATTACTCGAATTAATCTCCAATTTTATTTAATTACCCGAACCGACCTCCCACTTTTTTAATTATTAAAACCGATTTAAAACTTTAATTTTAATTTT
>QGMK01001245.1:0-11757 GCA_007825345.1 Lachnellula suecica | reverse complement strand
TTTGGGGACTGTGGTTGAGGCGAGCCGTTGATAATGATGGAATTGCCGGTAGGAGGCAGGCTGTAGGTTGTTCCTTGAACTATGGTTGGGGAAGCGCCTGGTGTGATTATTGCGCTGCCAACGATATATGGCGCGTTAGATGGAGAGCCGTTCGCTGAAGCCGCATTGTTACTAGCTGGAACCGGATTATTGCTTACTGGAGCCGGATTGTTGTTTGCCGGGGCCGGATTATTGCTATTTGCTGGAGCCGGATTATTAGGGCTTGGTGATTGCTGAGCTGGAAGAGGAACAGAAACTGTAGGATCAGCTTGTACAGCTGAACTACTTTGCTTTGCTGGAGGGTCCTGCGGAGCTGGATTGGTAGCGACACTCGGATTCGTAGCCACAGCCGTCGTAGGTCCCGGCCCAGGCGCAACCGGAGAAGCAGCAGGCTGCGCAGCGGGTACGGGAGTTTGAACTGGCACAGGTTGAGTCGTCGCTCCAGCTTTTGTGAAGCCCCCACCCGCGGTAAGGGTATAAGGAGGGTCAAAAAGAGCTTTGATGCCAGGCGCACAACTCTGCCACGCTGGGTTGACAGTGAACAGCTGAGTAGGTATTGATAATGTCGGCGAGCAGGGGTTGTAGGTAATTGTATATTGGTCCAGATAGCACATTGCTGTAGAGCAGCTCGTTGGAATTTCTGCGGTATCTGTATACCTGATCCCATCCGAGCCTTGGTAGAAGGAGGATGTGATGTTGTTACACGCCCTGAATCGATTGTTAGACAGCTCTTGACCTTGAGGTATGAAAAGCTTACACATTGCCAAAAGTAGCCTGCGTGAACTCAAAATCGTAGTTCGGCCAGCCCTCGTTGGAATTAGCCACCCACCAGCCCAGACTCGTACTCAGCTCCCCAGGCTGAAAACCCAACGTCGTCTTGTTGTATGTCGGTCCCACGTTCCCGCAAAGATCTGTTGCGCTTATGCTTTCGAAGCCAACATATACGGTCGGGCTCGTGCTATCCTGCCATCAGCTCTAAAATCTCCACATTTTCTCGGAAAAACATACAAAGTAAAGCCCTTGGCATCTACCAACGTCTCCACACCCCCCACAGTCCCATTCGATCCAGTCCCATTTGAGATCGGCGGCCAGAAATACACCTGCACATCCCCCGCATACAAAGTACAATCCTGGCAACACGGGGCCTTCACAAGCGCTGGGTCCATAACCTCAAAGGCCGTGATGGTTTGTGTTGTCAGCACCGTGCTATAATTATTCGCATAGTTACCAACACTGAACGTATTGGTCTCGGTAATGATAGCTCCTGTGGCAAGGAAAGATGCATACGCAGAGTCCCATGATGAGGAGCAGCTGCTGAGAGAAGTGCCATTGGTAAGAAACTGGAAGGGGTTGAAATCACTGCCATATTCTGGATTTCCTGAGCGGTGGCAATCGAGGTTTGGGTAATTGGGATCGCAGCTGGCGGTTAGAGGGTAGGGGTAACTGTGCGGGTAACTTGGACTGGCGGTTATTGTTGGGGAACTTGTATTTTGGAATGGAGCTGCGGAGACTAATGCAGCTGAATATGAAAATATAACGAGTGTGATTAAGGAATGCATTTTCCAAGACGCTTTTCGGAGATAAGAAAATACCACCAACCTGGCATCAGATAGAGGGGAGTATGCTTATAAGCTTATTTTTGGAAGGATTCGTTACTCAAAACCTGCAGCGGTAAATGACATGTCAGAGTCAGCGGCCTGCGGCTGAAGTGGGGCGCCACCTCCTGAATACGCGCCGAGGGCATCAATTGGCCAGCCCGTATATTTGGCTCATGCTATGGCGTTCGGCCCGAATTCAAGTGCTTACCCAGGATACGCTGACGTTTTCTCCATTGACCATTTAAATTCCTGTGTCTCCACCTCCATCGTGCTCCATTTTGGCTTCCTTAAAAGTCAACGCCTAGCTGGATATCAATGACAGCAGGTGTGTTTGCTAAGCTTGCGACATTTAAGTAGATGCAACTCTGCTCCATATCTAGGTTTGACAAGCGATGGCTGCGCCGCGATGTACGCCTACTGCGCCTGGAAAGTTAATGTCGCGGAAGCAGCGCATCTCTTCCGTGGACTGTGGTACGGTAATGTTGAAGTCCCTCAATTGACCAGATTAGAAGCATGTAGAGAAAACTTTCCGCATGCCACCAATTTAGGTAAAGCAAATCAAAGCGAGAACTTCAGCCCTTGAATGTCAGAGTAAAACAATAACTTCGAAAAATGGAGGATAGCAATACGGGTGCGACAACCAAATCAATCACTTCCAGGTCTAACAAAATAACTTGTAAATTAAGATCAACAGGGGAAACTACCCGGGAGACTCAGAGGAAAATAGTCCAAACCCAAATTCTCAAAAATTTGGAACATCCCTGTCTCCGGAGTAAATACCAATGCGCTTTCCTATCTGAAGTATAGCATTTCTCACCAATGAAAATTCCACGACACCACAACGCCGATTCCTGACCCTAAAAACATATCTACCATAACCTTCCCTAAGATCTCAGCGCTCGAAGTCTCTCTCCCAATCCATCTTCCTCCACCTCCGTCGGCCCACTCTTGACCGGCGCCGCAGCAACAGGCTTTGCGCCTTCCATCTCCTGATTCAGCTCCACGCCTGCCTCATCCGCGACTTGGTTCATAAGCCTATCGACATCTTCTTGTGGTGTGCCGACAGCTGTTGCGGATGTGGTTGCGTTCTCGTAGTAGCCGGTCGCGACATCCAGGTCTTCGAATTGCGTTTCGAAACGGTCCATTACTGCTGAGATCTAGTTCTAGTCAGCAGGCTGATTTATTCGAACAGGCAAGACATGGCAGAGAGCAGCCGTCTGCGGTCTATTCTTGGGGAGAAGTAGTACCTTCTCCAAATCCATAGCCTTCATCGCCTGATCCATGCCCTTGACAACGTTCATCATGCTCCCCGTAACCTGACGCATCGTAACCGCCGTCTGTACCCTACTAGCCACCGCATCGATCCTGCTTCCTAGTCTCAATAGATTCAAGCGCTCGTTCTGCTTGCGGATTGCGTTCTGTGCGTAGATCTTCGCGATGTCGTTGTGGCCTTGTTGGATTGCCTGTCCGTTCTCATCAGCATTTGCAAAGCCGGACAGAATGGCAGCTGAAGTACCTTCTTGAGTTTATCCTTCTCGGTCTTCTCGTCCTTTCCCGCTTTCGCTGCCTGTCTGTTCAGTTGCTTCGTCGTGAACTGTTATCCGCAAGTAAGCATGGGTCCCCGCGGCGAGGCAGCAGCGATAAGAGTGCCTACCTTCAGGTTGAAGAGTGCTTTCTCGAGTCCGGACATGATGGCGATATGTATGGAGGAGTAGATGTGTGTTTGTTCGAGGTGTGGTTTAGGTGTGTAGGTTCGTGGGTGGGATAAGGTTGGCAACGGATCAGCCTTGCGCCTGCAGTCGAGTTTATGGAACCGGCTTGTGACGTTGGCGGCTACGGTTAACTCGGAGAACCATGTGTGCATATATTTACCCCGCCATACAAACCTAAAATGAATCTCAAGTGTGCCCCACGTCCTTTCACTTTTGTATTTTCTCCTGTTTTCTCTTTCTATAAATTTTACAATTCCCTTTTCCATAAGACAGACTTTTCCATAAGACAGACTCTTGAAAATGCCACCCAAACCCCGCCTAAACGTCCAATCGTTCCCCCGGCCGCCCCTCCTCGAACGCACCTCCCGGCACCTGCAAATAAAATACAATAACCAAACAATAGCAGAAACCAACTCAGCTTACTGGGTTCTTGAAACCTACCACTCACCAAGTGCTTTATTTCATCTCCCTCCTCGTCATATTTACTGACCGAACCCAGCATACTACCTCCCCCCATCTGCTCTCACCACCTCTTTAAGCAAGACCAAAAAGTCAACATACTGCGAATGGAAAGGCTGGGCTACCTATTACTCACTCAAAGGCGAAAATGGAAACGAGGATGTGAGAGATAGGATCTGGAGCTACGATAGCCCGACGAAAGGGTATGAGAGCATCAAGGGGTATTTGAGCTTTTACGCTGGGCCGTGGCAATGCTTTGTTGATGGCGAGGAGGTGGTGCCGCAGCCGGGAGATTTCTATGGAGGTTGGGTAACGAGCGAGTTGGACGGGTTGATTAAGGGGAGTAAGGAGACGAGGCATTTGTAAAGTAGCATGAATGAGAGATCGGGTACTTCTGAAGAACAACATTACTCCCTGATTAGTAACGAGTGTGGTAATAGATGACGGCGAAGCAGACAGGGTGGAGAGAGAGAGAATTTTGGGGACATGACGAGATCTTGCAGATGCAATTTTCGGTTGATTTGTCGTCAGACTCGTCACGGCCGGTTGTCAGAAACACACCATGTGAATCAAGAAAGTCAACGGCAGCGCTGTGGAGGTGTTGTCTCGTCGTCTGCTAGTAACTTAACAACAAACAATTGCTACAGATCTGCTTTTTCCCTTGCACAAGGTGAGGCAGTACATCAGCAACCTCTCGAAGGTAATTCACAACCAAGCGAAGAAAATTCCGTGAAAGGAATGAATTGAGGGTGTACGATGAGGAACATACGAATTCAGTTCAAATCCAAAAGATGGCGATTGAGTATTGAAGCTGAGGTTCTGTGAGGTGTAAAAGAACGGTTATATGACAAAGGAGGATACCTCTCACCACTTGAGCATATCACGAAAAATGTTCGCAAATATACCGTGGCCCCTTTACACTCGTAAAATCTCATCAGTACTCTTCCGATCAATGTTTAGATGCGGCCCAACACCTCGAATTCCTGCGAGCTCCCGCATTTCAATACTCCTCAGGAGCACGCACATTGTCAGCGCGTGCATGAATATTGCCTCGTGCGGGTCAAAACCGAAAGCTGCAGCTAGATAATGAATGGACTAATTTGTACGACTTTAGGCATGGAGTAACGTTGTGTTGGCTGAAGACCACGTGTCAGTACAACAGGACACGACGTGGAGTGTACGAGGAAGGATTAGGTTTGTAGTACGAGCTGGAACAGGAGTAGGATCAGGTTGAGAGAAAATAAATGAGGTGAGTCTGGCCTCTTTGAAAGTCTCGGAATTTGTGAGGAAGGAACAGCGTTTCAAAGTGAAGGGTAAAAAGAAGCGGGAAGACATTGATTGAGAGCGAGGTCACATTGCAAAAACAAAAAAACAAGTAATTGTTTGAACTTCATATCATTTTGTCTTTGCAAAAAGCATTTGCTCATACACATCTCTCTATATTACAGTGTATCCAGAACATATCGCGATAAATAACAATTATACTCGACTTCCAGTCAAGCTAGCACGTACTTCCAGTCATCCATGCATCATCGATTGTGGCCGACAGACCTTTGCACCCTAGCCAGGGCTAAATATTTTTTCCCAAATAAGAAATCCTAAGGATGGTACGGAAGTTGAAACGCCCTCAAATGCTTACACCTCCCAAATGCTATGTCAAACAATTCTCGCTGGGAGATTAGACGTAATTGCTTCTTTTTTCATCCGCAAATTAACAACGCTTACAAAGCGAGAACTGCGAAGAGCATAGCGAAGGCGGCGCTGCCAAAGGCAACACCGTTGGAGGAAGCGGCACCGGTGAAAGTGGCCGGCGAAGTGGATGAGGCAGTGCCGTTTGAGACGGCTGAGGGAGATGATCCCGCAACAGTGCTTGCGGCCGGAATGGATGCAGTAGTAGCTCCGGCGGTGGCTGAGGCAGCAACAGAAGCTGGCGTTCCAACAACAAGAGCCGCGGAGGATGAAGCTCCAGCGGAGGTGGCCGTCGAGAAAATGACTTGAGGAACGGTGATGACGGTCGAGAGGACCGTGGTGGTGGAGGATGATGGGATTGGGAATCCAGAGCTGATGCCAGTGGTCTCAGAGCAAGGAACAACCAAGGTTGTGAGAACGTTGATGGTGGTGACTGGTCCTGGGCTTGTAGGGGCGGCTGTCACACTGACACCGGCAGAGGTGGCAGTAGCGGCAACGCTGGACGCTCCAGTAACAATAGCGGGGTTGCTTGGGACGTAAGGAGCGCAGATACCCTGGAAGAATGACTGAGCGGTTGAAATCTCGGTCGCGTCTGCTCCGTAAGCTGAAAGACATCCATAGACTGCGTTTACGAACTCCGTTGATGGGCAGTAACAAGCAGAATCTGTGTTGTCAATGCATCCGACAATGAAGTTCCATGTGTTCAGGCACTGAGGAAGGACGGAAGGAGCAGGAGCAGTAGCAGCTGGGCCTGATGAGGAGGTAGTGGCCGTGGTAACACCAGCAGAGCTTGCAACTGCAGTTGCAGAGGCTTGGCACTTCGTGCAGATTGTGGAGGTGATGGTGATTGCGATTGTAGAGGTGCTGACGCCGGTCTCAATGCTGGTAACGCCTGCGGAAGTATGGGTAAGAGTGACTGGGCAAATTGTGGTAGACTCAGAGACAATGACGGTTGTCACGGTGTCGCTTCCTGATGCGAATGCTGATGAAGCCACGGACGAAGCTGGTCCAGATGAAGCGGCAGATGAAGCAGCAGACGATGCAACAACAGACGATGATGCAGCAGATGAGGCGGCAGAAGACGCTGCAGAAGTGCTGGTCGCTGAGGCCTGGGTCTCGGTTACTGGGCAAATCGTGGTGGAAACTGGAATGATGATGGTGGTCAAAGCAGTGGAGCGAGCAGGGCAGTTAGTGACTGAGGCAGCGCAGCTAATGATTGTTGAGATTTGCGTAGAGAAAATTGTTGACGTGGTGAAAGCAGTTGCGCTGCTGGCCACAGATGTCAAGACAGTCGAAGAGGCCGCAGAAGAGGCTGCGGAGGAAACAAGGGTGCTCAGGACAGTTGAAGAGGCCGCAGAGGAAGCCAGGGTGGTTCCGTTGCTTGAGGTGTAGATTGCGGTTGTCGCAGTGGAGGAGGCCTTGGTCTCGGTGCTTGATGCCTTTGTCTCGGTGCTGGAAGCCTTGGTCTTGCTCTCAGATGTGGAGGCCTTGGTCTCTGATGCAGAGGACTTGGTGACGGTGCTCTTTGTGATGGCAGTGGTGCTGGCCTTTGTGGCGCTTGTGCTCACGTGGACAGTGGTGCTTGAAGCGGAGCTGCAGTCAAATCCGATGCTGCTGATACCAATGCTGCAAGTAGAGGAGGACTTTGCTGATGAGTGAGTCTGGGTTGGGTAGACAACAGTGACACCAGTAGCACCACCGCACTGGCTGTTCTGGACGATTTGACCTCCTGGGGAGCAACCTGAAGTCTGCTTGCAAGTAGATCCACCGGGCATACCATAGTGGAACTCAATGTCACAAGAGAACTCGACATCGATGTGAACCTCGGTGACTGAGAAAGCACTTCCAGAAAAGCTTGGGCATTTCGAGCTGTCGCTTTGGGCGACACCAGAAATGCACTTTCCTGCACTGGAACCGGTACGTCCGTTCAAGAAAGCACGCTTTCCGAAACCGCTCTGGCAAGTGAAGCCGGAAAATCCATAGTCTCCGTATGACGAGAAAGATCCGGTTGGGAGCGCGTCCCAGGTGAAACCACTGGACTGGGTTGGGTTACATGTGTTGTTTGTGTTGGAAGGGCAGTTGAAAGAGCCACTGGATCCCCAGCCCTGGATAGTGTTAGTCAAGTCTTAGAGTAATAGGAGGGGGTACGAACGTTTGTAGCTGCGGCAGCACCGGCCAAAGCGGCAATGGTTGAAAGAGTTTGTGTCTTCATAGTGAATATATTTAAAAATGTAAAAGTGTTGTAGAGTTCTGCTGATGCAATGAACGAAAGTGGGGTTTACGAATGTAATACAGATGCAATTGATAGCGACTGTAAGAGCGAATGTATGTTGGACTCGAGGAGATGAGTTGATGGAAATAAAAAAAGAGATGAGCACAAGGAAGCGAGTGACCTTGAAACTCAGAGGAGAGATGCGATTAGAAGTAGTGAAGAGTTGATGGAGAGGAAATGAAAGCGTTGTAGCGAGGGATTCTCAGGATTCATATAGCGCTCGAAGTCGTTGGCTGTCGGCAGCCATGACCATCTCACAGCCTCCTTTTCGACCATCCCATGTCCGCCAGTAAGAGAACCCCGGTCCCTGCCGCCGGGGCAAAACCAGGGTATCAGGCAGGGCGCACACTGTAAGCGAGCATCCTTTTGCGCGCGCGTTGGGCAAACCCGCATCAAGCAATCTAGGAGAAGTGTGGGTCCGATCTGAATAGAGCGTCTCCGCGAGGAGCGAGTCGATTTCAAGAATGTGTGTACCATCCGAGGAGTCCGGTCGTGGGGCCATGAGAGGCTCGAGTTCTCAAGAGGTGAAACATGCGTCCATTGACGCTAAGTCTGGCCCCTAATGCAGGTACAAAAGCGTTGACAACCACTCGCCGCAGCGGGTCGCAGAGCAGGGGACGAGAATCCATATGCCTGCTATTGTCCGATTTGGCAAGAGCGGTCCATCCATCGGGCGGTCCAAGCTTTCCTCAGCGATCTTTTTCGGGAGGCGGTTCCTTCAGGCACAGCGTATTTCGTGACAGCGTCCCGATGGTCCCCAAAGCGGACTACTGCGACTTTACATGCACGGAAAAGGTTCTGTACAGAGGCAAGTCTGGAGTCTGAGCACAAACACAAATTCTCTCGCCGGAAGCAAAGCTCAAATTGTAGTACCGGTAGTGCGTCTCCAGTGTAGTGGTGAGGTACCGGTAGCATCGCAGAAAATTGAGTGGACGAGATGGCCCCTTTCTTGCGCTTCTCGTTCTGCTTCCTGACTTTTTTCCCGCCGGCTATGATGCTCCCATGTTCTTCAACGTCGAAACACGTACCCGCGATTCGCTGTCCTAATGCTTCCAGAAAGAGTGACGCTCCACTAGAACAGGAATTGTCCAACGAGGTGTTGTTTTTAGAAACCTGGTCCGCGGCTATGGACCCCCCCAACCTCTCAAGCGAGGAGGAAGCGCCAAGGACGGGTGCCACAACTTGGTGGCAACCACGTTTCAAAATACAGGCGAATCAGCTCCAGCCATTCATTTTCGTGACAAACTTGTCGAAACATGCGCGTAAGAGGCTATTGGAGCAGTTGACAGCGAGACTATGGTCGTGTAATTTTTGCTATTCTGGGGTAAACGATAGAAGTGCCTTCTGTACTCTAACGTCAGGCAAAAAGGTTCTCGTCATCCTATGGCTCTAGATGCGCTGTAACGTCGTCCAATTTTGCCCCTTCAGCGTAAGTGAAAGAGGTCCAAACAAAGTCAATACGACCACGGCACCCCTTTTCGTTACTTCGTATCCAGGCCGGTACTAGTCGGACTCGGACAATTCAGTCCCATACCGGTAGATTTTGGGTCGCCATGGGGATTGATCATTGGTAATCTACGGTTCGAGGAAAATCGATAGGTTCGTCCGAAGCCCGGGTTTTCCAGCATTCGCGGTCTGAGCAACCCCAACCAAAAGAGTCGCTTGCAGACTCTCTCGCACGGATGGCCTCACGATTATTCCCCAATTGGCAACATCTCCAGACAAGCCATCCCAGATAGGAAGTCTTCCTCTCATGATCCGCACAAAACCCACCCACAATCCACCCTTTGACCGGTAGATCTTCAGGGAGAGAAACTCTAGACGAGTAGCCGGGTTTGAGGGCAAAATGAGCCAAACAAAATTACACAGCGGCACTTTTCAAATATGACCCCGAAACTGCTGCAGGAGGTGCCTCCTCGATCGCAGACTAATTGCTATTTGCTCAGCGTCATACGTTTTTGCACTCCTATGCAGACTGTACGAGGGGAGGCAATTTCTGAACAAATCCTGATCCCAAAATAATCTGATCTCGCAGTCTATTCCTGTGCTAGCTTTACCGATTTATGAGGCTTTCACATGACGTTCCCGTGAGCGAAGGAGGCTTGGACTATGTCGCTACGAGCGTTGTGCCGCGATCCTTCTCGCCCTCGTGGAACCTAAGCCTAGTGCAACTTTAAAATCGTTGTTTCTTTTTTCGGCCGTGAGCGTTTCTCCAAGGCCAAATACGACCGCATGAAACTTCAAGACGGCACGCAGAATTCGGTCGGCTTGATCCTTTAATTACAAAAATGCGTGCCTTGCAGCAGTCCCTGTAAACTGCCAGGTCGCGGGTGTGTGTGGGGAAGGTCGGCCGCTTTCGTACATGAAACGCTGGCTGATTGAAACTCGGCGTGATGGCTTCACATCATGCGGTGATAAAGGGGTGATTCCATGAACTCTCTCATGTTCTGTCATCGTATCCGGACGATTGAGGCAGTGCAAAAAGTAAAACGGTCTTGCAGGCTACACCTGACACCTGTGGGTGAAAAAGGTTAATTCGTTTATTGAGAGTGTGCAAGCTCCAGGTTTGTGCTTCCCTGATGCTGGTGATAGTTTTGCATGGAAGTGACGGTAAACTTTTCTCAATGTGTGATTTGTGCGCTGGCATGTGGTGTGGTGTTTTGCATAATCGTTCGTGAGGCGGTGCTGAACTTTCAACTTGGCGACACACTTTTCATATGGAGAAACTCCGTGGACAACGCCCCTGTCCAATCTCTCAATATGGAGCAAAGGACTCTGGGGGTGAGTCCCTGTGGAGATCGTGGTACCGTATCTTTCATGCGGCTCATCAGATCAGCGATGCCATGAAGTAAATCATTACACAGGACTGAGTGGAGGAGAGTGCCGGGGGAGTTGCATGAAACGAGAAGGCTTTGCTAACTCCTGCTGACGACTATCTAATCAGACTACCCCGCGATTTTGTCTTCAGCAATATATTTTCTGGAGATGGCCGTCGGCGCAGCTTGAAGCGCATGAAGTTGATGTGGTTATTGACAGGGAGCGACGAAGAAATGGAAAAGTCCCGGTACCTTGTGCACCCATAGTCACGTGATATGATACATCTACGAGCTGCGCTCGAATTATCTCTTTTGCCAATGACCTTTTCCCGGTCTCAGTTTGTTGTTCATTGCTCACATATCGGAGTCTTTGAGATTGAGATGAGTCTCCTACCTTCCAATTTTGGATATGAGTCACTTCACACCTCACTGCATTCAGCAATGCCTCTAAATTCTTACATTATTTCTCTCTAGAAATAGTTACGTTTCTTCTTCATACCCCTGTCCCTATCATTGCTCATCATTGTTTCCTTCCGCGGATAGCCAAGTCGGTCTATCGAGATTCAAACGTACATACTTCCCATGATTGATTTTTTGAATCTTAAGTTCCAGCTCTACACGTTGGTGAAGTCTTCCTCAAACATCGGTTTCGTCCAAAATGTCCAACAGTCACAGTCCCAAGGCTCAAATCCAGGATTTCATCCTCCTCCAACTCTCACTTCCCGCAGACGCCCGCGAAGTTCTTCGCCTGCACTACCAAGTCTACCTCACCGACGCCCTCTACTCCAAAACCTCAGCGCCCATCTCTGAATCAACATTCATAGACACCAATCTCCACAGCATCCTGGCCCGCTTCTCCAACCCCAATCTCCTAGCCGCCAAACTCGTACCTTCAGCTACCCCAGAAATCCTAGCTGCTTATATCGTCTGGAACCCTCCTGCTTCAACTCTAGATGTCAGAACCCAGGAAGAGCTAGATAGAGATTTGAGGAGAGAAGCAGATGAGCTGGGGGAGGGCAGTGATAGGGAGGTGTTTTACAAGCTGAGGGTGGAAGACGAGGCGCTTAATAAGAAATTCTTTGGCGAGGGCTTTGAGACTAAGTTTTGGGTGCTGGATGCGTTGGTTGTTGATGAGAACTTTCAGAGGAAAGGCCTTGGGACGAGGTTGGTGA
>QGMK01001244.1:0-11753 GCA_007825345.1 Lachnellula suecica | reverse complement strand
GAGCGCGACGCTCTGGTTGCGGTAGCCTTCTGCGAGGGACGTGGCTAGGGGGTCGTGCGGATCCCGCACGCCGCTCTCGATGATGGCGCCAGCGATGTCGCCGGCGGTCAGCGGGCTGTTGAGCATGTGCTGTGTTGCTGCGGACCCGGCGCTCTGGCCCATGGCTGTGATGCGGTCGGGATCTCCTCCGAAGGCGGCAATGTTCGCTTTCACCCATTTCAGCGCCGCGAACTGGTCCAGCATGCCCCAGTTGCCGGAGCTGTTGGTGCCGTATGCGGCGGACATTTCTTGTGAGAGCTCGGGCGTTGAAAGCCAGCCGAAGGATCCGGTTCTGTAATTGTAGTTCACGAATACGATGCCTGCTGATGCCATGCCGCCGCCGTCGAACAGTGGTTGCGCAGCTGTTGACTCGGCGGGGTAGGACCATATGATGACGGGACGTTTTTCGGATGTGTTCTTGCCCGCCGTCCAGATGTTGAGGTTCAGACAGTCTTCACTGTAGTATAAACCCGAGTCCAGCGTGAAGTCCTGTGGACAGACACCAGCGAAATCTTTGGCGTAGAGCGTGCTATTCCAAGCACTGGCCGGTTGCGGCGCGCGGAAACGGTTGTTGCCAGCGGTAGATGCGGCGAATGGGATGCCTTTCCATACTGTGATGTCTTTCCAATTCGATAGATTGCCTGCGGGCGAGCTGTTGAAAGCTGGATAGCCTTGAACCGCTCCGTATGCAGTTTCTATTGTGGTAATATACAGCTGAGCCTCGACGCTAGATGCGTGGAGCAGGAGAGAGGCCGCAGCCCCGAGAGCGACTTGCTTCATCATAACGAAGGTATAAGAAAAAAGACTGGAGATCAAGGAAAAGAGTAGAAGATATGAATCCTACCTCTTGAATTTCTTCGAGGAACCCTTAAGCTTAAATATCGTGGTAGATAAAGGCTGAGGATGGCTCAGATCTGATTAAACGTCAAATGTATTGCGGCTAAAAGTTTTAGGGGCGGCTGTCACCTGCGGATCTGGGATTAAAGGGGCATCATTACGACCGTGACTCGACACATGCACGTCGACTGGACAAAAGCCCCAGAAAACCTCGACTTCTGAGGGGGGCTCCGGCGCTAGTTACGAATCCTGACACGCGGCTCTACCAGCATTAACGACGTAGCTCTGCAGCCCTGCAGCCCCCGCCAAATTCCGTGGCAAAAAGGGACATGTCCGTTGTCGCCTTCTTGGAAAGGAAAAGCAGCTGTAAATCACAAAAACCAATTGAAACATCTGAAAATCTAAGTATAAAATAAAAATAAAGAATCAATCGAACCAAGAGCCGAAACAGCAGGGATGTTCAATTTCACAAATACCTTCGAAGTAAAAGCAAAAGGGTATGTTTGCACTCTAACGCCAGCTTCTCCCCACAGCAAAGGGAAGAGGAACAGGACATCGTCTCGTCGCCGAGCAAACGCAGTCGCTATCAGCACATCTTCGGCGCAACTGCAGTCATTGAGGGACTGAATTGTAATTTGACATCCGTGCTATTTCATTCCCCAAAACCCCACATCTCACTCCAAAACTTGCTTGCGTCGAAAAATCTCATCCTGAAAAGATGGGGGAGGAAACAAAACACCACCATCATTAAATCCTTGTAATTCATTACCTCCCTATAGCTCTTTAATGTACACCGTTCGTCAGAAAGGACACGGATCGCACTGAACCCGGCCGAATTATGTATATGGTATAATCAACCCACCGCACCGCAACGCACGCAAAAAGCGACAGACCACTACTTTACTTTACAACTCCCCATGATCATGCTGGTGCACGATAGCATGGGCCTCCTGTCCGCCTTTCGGGAAAGTGGGGAAGAACTTGCCCTTTTGCATCTCCCCGAGCGCGATGTCGAAGCGCGCGCCTGCTATGTACGCTACGCCGATCTGAGGATGTGTTAGTTTTCTTTGGGTGATTGTGGGAGAGGGAAGGGGGATGTACCATTAGGGCGGAGATTACGGCGAGGGTGCCGAGGACGGCTAGGAGGAGGTAGAAGACGTCTTTCTTTGCTTCGGCTTCTTCTGCTCTTGTCTTCTCGTCGACGGGCGCGAGGGCTGTGTGCGAGTCGGCGTGGAGGAGGGTGAGGGATTTAGGGTCTTGGGAGGGGTAGATTGATTCGATGAATTGCTCGATCTGCGATTATCAGTAAAAGTAGTTTAGACGTATGATTGTAAGGAGACGCACCTTTCCACAGGCAATGCTGATTTGCAAGAAATTGGGGTCGGTGGGGTTGTTCTTCTTTGCTATCCTCCGTGCGTATCTCTTGAATATATCACAAACACTCCGTAAGTTTTGTGACGACTCCATCATCAACTGGCAGGCATCTCCTTTTGTGATTTTGACGTTTCTCTTGAACACTGTGGGGTTCTGGAAAACCAACTCCAAGGTGGCAATAGCCATAACTTGGGGAATAGCGACGAAATTGAACACAGATTGATCCTTGATGCCGGCCATATAGAAGAGACATTCGTCTGCGTGTCGGAGAGCGTTGAGGACCATTTCTGAGGTGCATGCCAATGCTTTGCTGAGATTTTGGGGTTCGAACAGCTCGTCGAAGTTGGTGACATGCTTGGACCAGATTTCCTTGGGGTAGAAGCGTCTTTTGTCATCGAAATCTTCCCTAAGATCACGGATGATATTTGTCTTCTGCAGAAACTGCCCCATCGACTCTGATAGCTCGGGTCGCTTCATGAGGGCTGGATTTGCCAGACCTCCCTCGACAAATAACCTCGTCAACCCATCGCCAACCAAACCAGCAACATAATGGCAGTACAGCTCGTAGTCCTTGATCGTGTTCACTCCATTCTTGTTGTGCTCCGCGTTGTTTGCATAGTCCGCCATGCCATTGCCCATCTTCGTCGTGATATCCTTGATAATGGCCTTGTACGCCGGCTTTACCAGCGCGAACTCAGTAATAACACAGTCGAAATGGACCAGCAGCTCGCGATCCTTCTCATTGGGCCCATTCCCAGTGAACGTCCAGCCGTCCTGATCTAAGATACTATCAAACTCGCGCAGCAGTGGCTCCTTGGTCTCGAGGGGAAGGGTCATGTCGTCTTCGATGGTGTCGAGGCCGCGCAGGATCAGGTAAAAGAGCGCGACGGGAACCAGCAGCTCCGGGTTGAGCTCTTGGATGACGGAGCTGAAACTTCTGCTGGTTAGGTTGAGGTAGTGAAAGCAGTCTTTGAGGGTTTGCGATTCCTTCTCGGGGTTGCGCGTGTGTACGGGGTCGTGCCATAGCTTCCTGGGGAAGAGTTAGCGGGATTTCTCAGGGGAGGCTTCGAGCTGTGCCTTACCATTGTATGATGGATCGCAGCTGGTTCGGGTGTACCGAAAAGTAAAGAAGGTTTGCAAGGAGGCCCATGATGGCGATTCGAAGAGGTGGTAGGAGAGGGAGGAGGCGGTGAAGTATATGTGGTTGGGTAGAAATTCGAGGAGAAATTAGATCAAATGATCAATAGGCGAGTGTCATTGCTTGAAGGAGCGTCGTGGGAGTATATCGAAAGCCAGATATAAAGAACGGACGTCGAAGAGTGGTGGGGAGAATGAGCGACTGGAGATGGAGGGGAAGATGGTGTTTATGTACTTTAATGGGGTACACGGTTTGCTTCGTTTTTGCCCTTCACCCGCTCGTGTGTCAATTTCGATTCGACGGCGTTAAGAACATCGGGGCGGAGACGGAACATTTCGCGCCGACCAATCAGCGACCCGTCCCTGCATGCGGAAGGACCCACCATCATTCGAGCTGCAGAAGGTTTCTCAGCCTCGCCTCCACGTCAACGTTATCCAAGAGTCAGAACTCAAATCGCACAGCTTTCCGTTTCTGGACTCGAGGACAGAGGCCACTTCTCAATTCTTTGTGGCACTTGAATATACTTTCCTGGCAACAACCATGCGGTGACCTCCTGCGGACTCAACTTCTTTCCATCCGAATTCACCGAGACCGTCAGCCTCGAAGCCCCTAGCCATATATCGATTGTCATGAGCAAGGCCAATGGCATGGGCGAGGATATCGAGTTGAGCAACCCCCTCATACAAGATGACGGAGACAAGAGGCCACCCGCTGTTGCAATTGCAGCTCAATCGCCGCTGGGCCTGCGTAAACAATGGATAGACGTGGCTTGTATTGGGTTGAACATACTGAGTACCGTAACACTTGTATTTTTAAACAAATGGTACATTATCAACATCCCAAAGCCCTATATATACACTTGCTTACTCAATCCAACAGGATCTTCCAAGACCCCCAACTAAAGAAAATGCAAATCTCCTTCGCCATGTGGCACTTCGCATGCACAACCCTCGTCCTCTGGATAGCCAGCCGACGCCCCTTCAACCTTTTCGTGCCCGTACGCCTTCCGTTCCTGCAAATGATACCGCTCTGCAGTTTTTTCGCCGGTTTCCTCATACTAGGGAATCTAAGCCTGGCATACAACTCTGTTGGCTTCTACCAGTACCTGCTCTTTCCCCCAAGTTAAACGCACATGTGCTGATATAGACAAGATTGGCGAAAATAATGACAACCCCCTGCGTCGCCCTCCTCCAATACCTGCTCCTCTCCAAGCCCATCTCGCTCCCCACCATCACCGCCCTAGCCGCTGTCTGCATCGGCGTCGCGCTCACCAACAGCAACGCAGCCGGCACCACTTCTCTTGGGGCTTCCATAGCGATAGCTGCGTTCACGGTCACTGCTTTCTACCAGGTGTGGATTGGGAAGAAGATCAAAGATTTTGGAGTTAGTAGTCCGCAGTTGCTGCTTAATCAGGCGCCGATTAGCGTGGGGTTGTTGGCGTGTTTGGTGCCGTGGTGTGATACGATGCCGGATGTTAAGAGCATACCGAGAGATACTGTCATCGCTCTAGTGTTGAGTGGATTGGCTGCTGCGTTGCTGGTATGTTCTTCCCAACCGGTGTTTATGAGTTCTTGCTGATGGAATTGTAGAACTTATCCCAATTCCTAATAATAGGCCGCATGTCCGCCCTAACCTTCAACGTAGCATCCAAGTACGCCCCCGCCCCCGCTCCCCTCTCCCCACCCCTCACTAACACCCCCCAGCGTCAAAACAATCATCATCCTAACCTACGGCTGGATCTCCGAAGGACGCATTCTTACCGCAAAAGACGCCCTAGGTATCGTGCTAGCGCTGGGCGGTGCCACCGTGTACTCGCAGCTTAGCCAGAAATGAAGATTGGATAGTTTGAATTTGATTACAGGAATTGATTGAATATACAAAAAGCCCCGTTAAATAACGGGGCAAAACTAAAACCTGTTCCTCCATGCCGCTCGCTTGACAAGTTGTCTAAATACCTCCTGCATGCTGGCAAAAATACACCTCCCTGTCACCATCCCGCATCCCACACTTCTCCATTTAATTAAGTGTCTCTCTCTCCTCAAGGATAGACTTAGCCTTTAGGCTTGTTGAGCATAATATATGAATACCCAATAATCCCCCCAACAGTCATCACCACACCCCCCGCACTCGCATCCCCCACCCCCCTCCCACTAAACGCCCACCCCAGCCCAACAATACTAACCGTCTTCAGATGCCCAACGACCGTGCTGCTCACCGGCCCACTACCAGCAACAATAAAAAACTGGCTGATATTAATCAACGCCGCAAACGCGCCGCTCATAAGGATCATGGCCCATCTATAGCCCGGCACAATAGACAGTACCGGGATGTGGTCGACGAATGGCACGGTGAGGAAAAGTAGGAGCGAGGAGATAGGCGCTTGGTTGAAAAGTAGTTGCGAGGAGGACATTTGCAGTTTCTTATGGTAGGCTGCTATCAGCACCGTGTACACACTACTCGCAAAAACGCCAGACAGCGCGAAGAAGATGCCGATCGTGCTCGTCGTCGCCACAATCTTACTCTCACCATCCGCTCCACTTGCTGGGGGCGGCTTGGTGTCATAGTACGACGTGATGCCTACGCCTAAGCAAACCGGGATGAGTGCTAGAGCTGCGGCGCGCGGGATGGTGGCGCGGTAGAGGACGAAGTTTAGGATGGCGGTGCTGGGGGTTAGCAGCACGCGGCAGAGTTGGTAGACTGTTACTGTGCTGAAGGCGAGGCTGAGGTTGGGGAGCACGACGTTGAGGCACATTGATAATGCGAGCTATGTATCCACATATTAACATGAATTCAAAAAAATCACATGATATGCGTATATAAGAAAAGGGGCAAGAGTACTTACAGGCAACATCTCTACTACCCCCGCCCTCTTAGGCACAAAAGCCCCAATCGCCTTGCGGCTCACGACGTAGAGCGTGAGACCGGTACACATGAAATGGAATGAGGCGAAGGAGGTCTGCATTAGCTTGAAGGCCGGGTCGTTGAAGATGGCTTTGTTGGTGAAGACGATGCCGATTGTGGCCGCCATGTTGATGGCGGTCCATGTTAGGAAGCTCTTGCGCTTTGCTGCCTGGCTTGGTGGTGGTGAGGGGGTCTCGTATGGTTTGTTGGAGTCTGTGTCTGTGTCGGCGGTTGCTGCTTCGATATCTCGTTCGCGCTCTAGTAACGGGATGCCGTTTTCGGGGGCCGCGTTGTCGGGCATCATGTGACGTGGCCCGGTTTTGGGGGATGCGGTGGAGTGGAGTGAGTGCTATGAGATGGATGGTGGGCGCATTAGGTGTGCGCTGGGGGGAGTCGAAAACGCGGTTTCCCAAGCCGTGAAATGGATTGAATCCGCAGCTGGGCGACAAATGAAGGGGAAGGGAACTCTGAAGACGAGACGGATCCGGAAATGCGGCTGAGAAAATACGAGGCTACTCGCGTTTAATCGATAACCCCCTGAATGCGCGCGCGCAGATCCAAAGCTCGCCACGAGGTGGAGATAAAGCAGCAAACAGATGCGCTACCCGTTAGGGATATGGAAGAGGAGCGTGCGGGAGCTGGTATAAGAGGCGGAATAAGAAAATTAGAAGATTTGGAAAATTTGGAGGAATGGAAGGTTGGTTGCTGACGGCGGGCGCACTGTGCCACATTGAGCCAAGAGCTTTAGCTGGCCCTTTTGGGATTATGCGACTGGGAGGAGCCATTTTGGGGGTTTGGACTTTGGGAATGCAATGAGGAAGGGATGTGTATTTCGAGGTTGATGGAGATGCATGGGGGAGTTTTTATAGGGGGCTTTGTTTCTCAATTGTATACGCTACACAGAGCTCTTTTCTTTTCATCTGAATCCAAGGGTTTAATGCAGCTATCCGTCCAGTGTCACTAAGTCGGCGCTTAGGCGGGTGGTGCACGTACACCTCGCCTGGGAGGTGTTGAGGAAGAAGGAAAAAAGTAAGAGATGGTAAGTTGGCGGATAATTGTCAATTAATCATCTTCTAGATTTATATTAATATCAAATAGAAAAGTCAATTTCGTATAAGTAAAAGTCCCTCGTATGCCTTGCATAAGCTCGAAGACAGATTTCATTCGTTACTAGGCCTGATTAGTGGCTCAGATCTAGCCCCTCATTGAGTCCCTTGCAGCAGCATCGCCACAACCAATTGTTACAAATCCCTGCCTCTTCCCCTCCATCTGCTTTCTCACCGACTCCTGCCACCTCGCTCGTTATTATCGCCATCCACCACATTTCCTCTTCAACACCCATATACAACACCAAACTCTATCACAATGTCTAAGCCCGTTTTTCTCATCTGGGGTGGTGAAGGTTGGGTCGCTGGCCACCTGAAGGCTCTCCTCGAGAAGCAAGGTACGCATTTATTCATCCCACCAACACAGCTCAGGATCAAAAACTGACAATTGAGCAGGAAAGGAGGTCCACACCACCACCATCCGCATGCAAAACAGAGAGGCTGTCATCGCCGAATTGGAGAGAGTCAAGCCCACCCACGTCCTCAATGCTGCTGGATCAACTGGCCGCCCCAATGTCGATTGGTGCGAGGACCACAAGGAGGAGACTGTCCGAAACAACGTCGTTGGAACCTTGAACTTGGCAGACTGCTGCTTCCTGAAGGGCATTCACATCACCGTCTTCGCCACTGGCTGCATCTACGCCTACGATGAGACTCACCCCATCGGTGGCCCAGGATACCTCGAGACAGACAAGGCCAACTTCAACGGATCTTTCTACTCTGAGACCAAGGCGCACGTTGAGGAGGTCAGTACTTATATTTCAATGCCACATTGCATTATCTAACCTTCTGAAGGTCATGAAATTCTACTCCAACTGCCTCATCCTCCGCCTCCGCATGCCCGTCAGCGACGACCTCCACTCCCGCAACTTCGTCACCAAGATCGCCAAGTACGACCGCGTCGTCGACATCCCCAACTCCAACACCATCCTCACCGATCTCCTCCCCGCCTCCATCCTCCTCGCCGAGCACAAGGAGACCGGCATCTACAACTTCACCAACCCAGGTGCCATCTCTCACAACGAGGTCCTGGCCCTGTTCAAGCAATATGTTCGCCCAGACTTCACCTGGAAGAACTTCACCCTCGATGAGCAGGCTAAGGTTATTAAGGCGGGTCGCAGCAACTGCAAGTTGGATACTACTAAGCTGGAGCACAAGCTAAAGGAGTACGGTTATACGGTTCCTGAGATCCACGAGGCGTACAAGTAAGTCACCCTGCAAGATGTCTCATTCTTTGTGCAAAGTTGCTCCTATTTCAAACCCATTTACATTACCATACTAACCTAAATCTTTCAGGGGATGTTTCCAACGTATGGCCGCTGCTGGCGTGAAATAAATTTGTGTAGGATCTACTTGCTTTTAAAAGTTATGACTTTGCGTAGAATCTACCTCGATAGTTTGCTACTTTCAGCTTTTCACGAACAAATGGATCACGAATGAATCAGAATTCTTGCGAGTGAAAGTGATACATGGCTATTAATACCTGGTCTTGTTGGTGCACAATAATTGGCAACCCATAATCCGATGATGGGGTGGCGAAGCATGTCTCGCTGAATGTGAAGCAAACTGCAGGCTCCCGTGAATGAAACGATGAGGGATTTGACTCCGTGTGAATAAAAGAATACGTCGATTGTTAGATAACCTCGATTTCTATATAACGTCAAGCTGTATTGGAAATCTATTTCATAATCCAAATAGACTTTCCACAAAGCTTCTCCGCACCAAAAAGCCAGTGCAAATAATTAGCCTCGCCTCCGCGTCGTCATTTTGCATCTTTTGCCGACCGCACTCGCCCAAAAAAGCTCAGCCTTACATCCAACCCACCTCCATTTCCAAGGCCCGTCAACACCGCCTGCATACAAATAAAGATCTCACGCCGCATCTTACGCGCGTCTTACCAATACCACGAAGACGGCACGAAGACGGTAGACCGATCTGTGAATCTCCCTCTGCGCAACAAAACAATACCTACACTATGGTTGTTGATACAACCTACTACGACGCGCTGGCCGTCAAGCCAGACGCCACGGAACTCGAAATCAAGAAGGCGTACCGCAAGCTCGCCATCGTCACACATCCAGGTCCGCCCTCCCTATTTCTCCCCTCCTATCACTTCTCCCGCTGACCCTATCTCCCGCAGACAAAAACCCCGGCGACGACACAGCACACGAGCGGTTCCAGGCCATCGGTGAAGCATACCAGGTACTCAGCAACACAGACCTACGCAAGCAATACGACAAATATGGCAAAGACCACGCACAGCCGTCCGAGGGTTTCGCGGACCCGGCCGAGTTCTTCGGCACCATTTTCGGCGGCGAGGCGTTCGTGGATCTGATCGGCGAGATCTCGCTCATGAAGGATCTTACGAAGACGATGGATATCACGATGCAGGAGCAGGAGATGGAGGAAGCGGAGGCGGCGGAGGAGTTTCCCGGGGAGGCAGATGCGAAGAAGGCTAGTTTGGCGGAGGAGAAGGCTAGGCAGGATGCTATGGGTGCTGGATCTGCGTCGAAAGTACCTGGTGCGTCTGTGGCAGAAGCAACGGAAGCAGAGCCCTTCATCCCCCAAGCACCAGCATCCGAGAAGCCCACCGCCAGCCCCTCTGCCTCGGGCACCTCCACCCCCCGCCGAACCGGCATCCCGATCCGCCAAGCTATCATGGACAAGACGGAAGAAGAAGCGCAGATGTCCGCCGCGGGCGTGACGGAGGAGGAGAAAGACTTGCGCAAGAAGAAGAAGGGCGGCCTCACCAAGGCGCAGCGCGACGAGCTGGCCGCGTACGAGCAGGAGCGCGCCAAGATCCGCAAAGAGAGAGTCGATACCCTGGCCAAGAAGCTCGTGGACCGCATTAGCATATGGACAGAGACAGACAAGAGCAAGGACGTCACGGAAGCCTTCCAAGAAAAGACACGCCTGGAGGTCGAGAACCTGAAGATGGAGTCGTTCGGCCTAGACATCTTACACGCAATCGGGCAAACCTACCTACAAAAAGCCACCGCTCTCCTCAAAAGCCAGAAGTTCCTCGGCATCGGCGGCTTCTTCAGCCGGCTGAAGGACAAGGGCACGCTGGCCAAGGAGACGTGGAACACGATCAGCAGCGCCATCGACGCGCAGATGACGATGGAGGAGATGGCCAAGGCGGAAGAGAAGGGCGGCGAGGACTGGACGGACGAGAAGAAGGTCGAGTACGAGCGGCGCGTTACCGGCAAGATCCTCACGGCGGCGTGGCGCGGCAGCAAGTTTGAGATCCAGAGCGTGCTGCGCGATGTGTGTGATGAGATTTTGAATGATAAGAAGGTGCCGATGGCGAAGCGGCTGGAGCGGGCGCAGGCTCTGGTTATTTCGGGGGAGGTTTATGCTAAGGTATTTATTTCCTTCTTTTCCTTTGAAATATACTCTTGGTTGGGAAAATGCTAACGGAAATAGGCACAACGTAACCCAGAAGAAGAAGGCGACTACATGGCCTTCGAGCAACTGGTCGCCGAAGCAGCAGCCAAGAAAGAAAAGACGAAGGATAAGAAGCATAAGGATAAGAAGAGCAGTACCGCTGCTGAGGAGACGGCGGCTGATGCGCCGAATGTTCCTAAGGTGTGAGGCTGCGAGCTGTGCGAGTAGACTTCAGAGACGATGGCCTTGGTTACGATTTATGAGGATCGAAGTGGAAGTGGAAGTGGAGTAGATTTTGAGATCTCATTGGGGCAAGTATTGTTAGAGTGAGATGAGGACTTGATGAGCATAGACTAAATAATGATATCAGCGTTTTACGACACCGAAGGCTTTGACCACGAAGCTTGGTGGAACAGGCTAGTATTGCATGTTTTTTGTGTTGTTTCTCAGGGGTGTGAACGCTAGTGCGTGTTTTGGGGTTTGTGGTCATGCTTGAGTGGGGTTTGATTTTATATTGTTGGTTTGCTTCTTGCTTGTATGTTTAGAACCTTTAGGGGCAAGATGGTTGTTTGATTTTGCTTTTGCAAGGGGACGTAAGGGGACCTCTCCTGAGTAGAGTAGTAGTGGCTAGTCAGCCAAAACCCATGGTCACATAGGGCGCCCTTTGATTAAGGGTGTATCATCTAGCTCCTTATTGTGCAAGGAACCACCCTTGGGAGCTTAGTTGTCATGGAATTTGCGCTGTCAGTCCATATACATTTGTTGCGACTGCTGAACGATGGATTTGAATCTGATCGTCCAATACCAGTTGTCATGGAAGTTTGCACTGTCAGATCCGTTTTTCTTATATTAGTTTTCTCCCTGAAGAATTCATGGGACAGGAATCGATCGTGCTTTATCTGAAACCTCATTCCATTGGGTATACATATCGCACTCTCTCAAACATCCAACCCAATATTCCTATAATTCTC
>QGMK01001243.1:0-11761 GCA_007825345.1 Lachnellula suecica | reverse complement strand
AACCTCAAAATCCCTATCCGCCGCCTCACACAGCGTGCTCAACACCACACCCCCCGTACTAACCCCCGCCAACACCAGCCTCCCGACCCCCATTCCCCTCAACAAAACATCCAGCCCACTCCCACTGAACGCACTAACCCTCTTCTTCTCCACCAATATATCCCCCTCTTCCGGCCTAATAGCCTCATGAATCGCCGTTTCCGGCGCGCCGTGCACAAACAAATTCGCCTGTTTCGCTCGGCCGAAAGTAGCATTCTGAAGAGAGATTTCTGGGTGTCCGGGCCGGAAGGCGATGGTGATATAGATGACTGGGATAGCGGCCGAGCGGGCGGAGGTGAGGGTGCGTTGCAGGAGTGGGAGGAAGGGAGGCGGGAGGGCGTGCCCGGAGAGGCAGCCGACTTGCATGTCCATTATCAAGAAGGCGGTTTTGTTGGCCATTGTAGGTTGTTTGTGGGATGCTTTGAACTTTTCGAAAGGTTGTAGATGGGCTGTATGTTGAGAAGACTGGCGGGGATATTTGTATAGATCGGAGTTTATTTTGGCGGCCGATTAAAGCCGTTAGTGGTTGACGCACTAATAGTTGCAGCTTGGCTTTCCGATGCTAGTTCAGAAGCGCGGACTTAGGGGAACAGCTTATAATCTTTGCGTTCTTTCGCAATGGATACTGGAAGTGGTAAGAACAATCTGAGTCATAGCACTAGCTAGAATGGAGGGTACAGATTGGCGTAGATACCAGAACTTTTGCAAGAGACGGCAGAAGAACGAATTCGATGAAGCGCTATAACAGAACAGGGACTTGCGATAAAAGAGAAGGAAAGAAAAAAGAAAAAAGATGACACAAACTCTTACGGTTTCCTCACATCCCCCACACCCGCTCTGAAGACCCCAGCTTCAAGATCCAATTTTTCTTTTGTTCTACCAACTCCTAGCGCTGATGCATGTGTTCAAACAAACTCCCCGCCAAATAAACAAAAGCAGCCCATCTAAAGCTCATCAATGTTCGGCCGTTTGATCTCCCATTTCCTAGGGGAGACCGGCAATCCGATGTAATATTCCCATGCTCTCGATGCCTCAAGCACCAAGATCTCCCACCTAAACCACTGTCAGCAAAAATAATGTTAGGATGGGCATCATTTGGACTTACATTGTTACGGGAAAGCGAACCCAGCCCCACATGACATATTTGAAAACCTTGTAGAAGATTCGAAGCTCTTTCCAGATATCCTCACCGACCGATTGCTCCTGTGTTGCAGCCTTCTGCTTCCTGGCGCGCTCAGCTTGTTCGCGTTCGTATTCCTCGAAGTCTTCTTCAACCGAGTCGGTGTAGTCTTTGCCGGGAACCACATGATGTGGTTTTGTGGCTCGATCAGATAGCACGTGGTGATGGTGGCCAACGCTCTCGGCTTCTGTTTCTTCTGATTCGACCATGGTCCTGAAGTCATATACTGACTCGAGAGAGCTGGATATGCGTGCGAGTGTGTTGAAGAGGGCGACGAGCTCGGTTCTTGAGAGTGAAGGAACGTCCTCGGAGTTGTTGTCGAACTCGAATAGGACCTTCAAGGCAGCACCGTAGCCGGCTGTTTGTAGCTTACCCCAGAGTCTGCATTTGTCACAGCCAACACAGTCCATGATCCGGCTGACATTTCGGAATCGATTTCGGAAGTCTTCTTTCAAACTGGGTCCTTCGCCGTTGACGAACATGAGTGTCTCGTCAAATATTGGGGGCGCTCCCCCAGCCTTGGTTGTCAATGCCTGTACAGATGCCTTCGTAATTGCGTCTTGGGCCGGATCTCCAGAGCAAAAGGTATAGCCTTTCAGATATGGTCCCAGCTTCGTGATTGCTCTTAAAACGAGAGCGTAGTTGAAGTAGAGATTCGAAACTCTTTCAGGAAACTTGTGAAGTCTGTCCTTGTAGCATTGAAGATTTGGCCCCCATTTTCCAGTGGTCTGATTCAAATACTCCGCGCACAAATGCGTACTGATAGAAGTATGCATACCAGAAATGACTCTATAGAAGACTCTCTTTTCCAAACACTCGTCTTCTTCCTCGAGTCCGGCGCTAGGTGGAGTGTTGGAAGTCTGTCTCTCATGATCTCTCATGACTGATTGAAACTCATTCGCTGCGGCGCCTTTTTTCGGAAATGGAGATTTGCCCAGGGATGCCGATTTAGGGAATGACGCCTTGGAAAAGCAATTCTCTCGGTATATTGCGTTCCAGACATGATGTGCCCCTTCTCCCACATAGCCCGTAAATCGTTCCGGATTATCCACCAAGCTCACGTAGTCCCCCTTGCTTCCTGCACCCTCGTCGTCTGGGACACAATAGTCCCGGTCATCGCATTCGTCGTCGTATTCCACCACGCAGCTCTCTCCAACATCGTCTCCAAGCATCCCCTGCAACGGCTTCTTCGGTCTGTCTGCCTGTAATTTTCTCGTGGGATGGTTGGCCTTAGGACCTTCCAGCTTCCCCAGCTCTTCCGCCCTCCATATCTCCGGGATATCTTCCTCATTATCCAACGTGTTCACAGCGCAGGCAATATTGCCACACATGCTACTCTCATCGTTCCAAAACGGACACTCCTTCCCAAACAAATTCAAGCGGTAATACGCAAAAAAGTCGGTTTTCTGCGTGATATTGTGCAGGGCCGGCCGAAGATCCCGGTTCAGGTCGTCGAGGGTAGAGTAGGAAGCGCACGCATCGGAGACGATTGCTTTGGGGGAGATCTGAGAGAAGGCATTAGACAAGCATGCCCGATAGAAGAAGAGAAGTAATGCGTACCGCGCAAACATCAGGACTGGGCGTCTTGGATTTGGAGGGGGCGCGGGAGTCTGCGGCGTGCGAGGTGCCCAGCAGGGCGAACACGGCCAGATAAAAGACTCTGGCGGCTCCTTTCATGGCTAGTCAGAAGACCTTGGCCAGGTCCAGGTGTACAGATATTGATTGATCGATTTAGCCAGTGCGGCCGGAAGGAGTACGGGGAGGGGCAGGCTGGTCTGAATGGTTACAAGAGCTTGTACTCTATTGAACCCCGAATTTGTCGAATGCGCTCAAAGAAATTACCGGTCAACAAAAGAGCAAAAGCAGTGAGAATCACGTATTAGAAGAAGTTTAAGACAACGCAGAGGGCTTTTGGTAAAAGAGCGTGATTTCAAAGCATTGGATGTTTTGCACGGGGCGTAGAGTAATCGATTATCTGGCCATAACTGACGTTGTAGGCTGGTGACAAGGCACGGACGGCATTTAAGTTTAGTGGCCTGCCTCGAGCCTGCGCCACCTGGCCGTTTTGGCGCTTCCTTGGGTTCCTTCCCGAATCCCCAGGGACCGAATTAGAAACAAATCCTCTGGCTGTTGCATCGACTTCTTCAACTACCTGATGGTCTAAATCCTGACAAGTAGACACATACACGTATATACACGAACGCCTTCTCTCAACTTCCTTTTGAGAATCTGTTCATTGTCCTATTCGAAGTCTTGTCTGTTTATGCTTAGAAGTGCAGAGAGCATGAAAAGCATGCGGCAGTCTAAGAGTTTCCCATTTGCCCCCGCCAGCACCCTCTGAGTCAACTTTCGATCTTCCACGTGCAATGAGACATTCTCGAGGCCCCCTCCAAAGGCAATGGCCCAATCATTCTTCTCCCACGAGACCCCATCAATTCTTACATTTGTTCACCACCAAAGACGCCGATATGGGACCGAGTCTATCGAAAGACCATTAAAGAGAGGATATCCATTAACCCTAATCTAGTACATAGAAGTTGCCGTTGAAAGGCCCAAAGTGTGGTGCGTGTATCAGGACATGAAACGTAACATCGTCAAAGCAAACGCTATTGCTTGTAAAGTTCTTACGCTGCATCAGAAAACTGCCAAATCGAATCGAGCTTGAGTAAAGGTGCTGGGTATTTATTGAGTCGGGGGAACATAATTGATCGGCCTCCTACGGCAGCTGTTAGTAGATGTTCATAGCTAGAGGCAGTATGTATCCTTACTTGAACAGAAGGATGTGTGGCTCTGGCTCATGAACTTCGTAGTGTTCCCATCCAAGACTCTGCGATCCAGAAATTAGCTTCTGCATCAACTTGAGGATATCTTTGCGCCTTACTTGAGTAATACCCAACGCTCTCCATTCTTCCTCCCACAGCAGCTTCAGTGTACCTTTCGACGGGTCATGGTAATCTTTCGGGATTGCCTTCAGCATGTTCTTGGGCAGTTGGACGTGTCTGTATTCGTATTCATCATCCGAGTATCTGAGATGCGTTAGATGGTGCGCGAGTTAAAGAGGCAGAGTCAGGATCTGGACTTGCCTTGCGGAATAATGGATCGAATCGATGAACTCCTCCAGGCGCGCCTTCTCCGACTCGGAGAGCGGTCTCGGGTGCTTGTTCCTTCTGTTGTAGTCGCTGTCCGCCATCTCAAGTTTATTTTCTGCCTCTCAGGGATCGAGCCTTGATCGTCAGAGGCTAATCGCGGGGCACGCGACCGTTGAATTTCCAGAAGTGGTGCGGATTTTCCAAACAGCCACTGCCAGCTGGAGGAGCGAAGAGCAAGCAAGAAGAGCTAGACGTAGATATGTGCTGCGCAGTCGAGAAGAAGTCGGCAAGCTGGTACTCGAGTATTTCGCGGGCGAGTAGAGCTTGCGAGCTTGTGCAAAGGGCTGTCTATTCCAAGATGTTGTCTCTGCGTCTACAATTTGAATAGAGCGTAGGTAAGGAGCGAAAGGAAAGCCACGGCGAAAGGAGGAGAATGGGACAAGTCGAACCCAGGTCAATTGAATTTGAATTTGCAGGCGGGGATGTTTTGGGCGAAGTAAACAAATCGAGCTCGGAGCCTTAGGTTACTAGACCACGTGACGATTTAGTCTGGTGCCCAACCGGCCATCCACTTGCAGGTGCGCAAGAGTGAGTAGGAATAGGTACAGATTTGCGCAGAAAGTGTCGGCTTTTGTCTACATAATTTTGCCATCCTACAAGTCGATTTACGCCAGACGCATCTTCGTTGTTTATTTTCTGTGCCTTCCCACGCGGCGTCGAATTAGTGAGGTTCCTCGCAAAAGTCTAACGCTGCTGCTTCGCGACAACTGTTCGAGGGGAACGCGACTCACCACCTCGAGCCCTGTCGGACCGTGACAAGCCATTCCTACAGGCTTCACCAGGCGCGCGTCACTCAGCGCGATTCATTCTGTCCCCGCGACACCCGCGGAGGATGGATTCGAAACGAAAGGTCAATGGCGCAGGGGACGAGGAAGAACGGGCCATGAAGAGGAGAAAGGTGCTGGCTGTGAGTGGTGTTTGTTCATTTTGGTCTTTGTTTTGTCTGCAGCCGGGCGAGGATATTTGCAGTGCAGTGCAGGCCATGCGATGCGCTTCACTCCCCATCCTGCGATGGCTGCGCGTTCATGGATTGCTGCTTCAAACTCCCGAACCACGCACGACATTTGCTTCAAGATCCAGGCTCCAAGCTCCAAGCTCCCGAACGACGACAAGGCGCAAGGCTGACAGTAAACTAGGACAACAATGTCGACCTCTCTCAAGGAGAAAGCGCCGAAACCACAACCCAGCTTGGCCTGAAGCTGGTTGAGACGCTTAGGAATACTGCGGACAAGAGGTTGGTTCCTTTCTCCCAATATTCATCCCATGCGCAACTGCATCAGGGCCACCCCTCCAGCCTCGTTTGCGGGTACATTTGGGCATAATGCACGATCGTTACTCCAAAGATGTACTTTCTTTGCACCCCAATCCTGTCTTTAAACACGTCACCTGGATTCTGAAGTCCACTTTTGAATAATCACTAACCCCTCCGCAGTGGACGACGCATTGCTACAAGTTTCTTGACGCTTCCCGACAGAAGCGCACATGCCGACTACTACGATACCACCGAGATGCCGATTGCACTGGATACAATTGAGGAAAAGTTGCGACGCCACGAATTTCCGAATCTTGAACAACTCGAGAGCTACTTCAAACGAATGATTTCCAACGCGAAAGACTATAACCAAAGAGGATCGGAGATATATGATGATTCCGAACGTCTACGGAAGGCACTGAGCAATGTCATGGTGAAGATCAACCCAGCATACCAAAGACGGGGTTATTCTGCGTACCCGACCCCTTTGCCTAGTGCAGGACAGGGCGACAAAGCGACCCCCAAACCTTTCGCTAGGGCTGCTCCAAAGGCTACCCCTAAACCCACTCCTAGACCTCCCACCAGAGTTGCTCTTAAAGTTGCTCCAGTGGTAGACGAAGATGCCGATGGCGAACCGGACGAAGAAGAACTCGAAACTCCCGTCAAGAGAGGACGAGGCAGGCCACCAAAGGACGGCAAATCATTTGCCCAAGGGAAGAGCGCAAGTCCAGTAGCTACAGAATCTCGTTTTGCGGGTGTTGGCTTCGATACACTTAGCTTCCAACAGGCCCAGGAGAAGATTTTGGAAGATCTCATTGCACAAAGGGACAACCCAGAGTGAGTAACTCCCAGTCCTTATTCTCATCTCACTGGCTAATCATTAAAAGCGACGAAATTGCTAGCTTCGAAGTATTCTTCGACAAACCGGATAGAAAATCATACCCAGACTACTACAAGCTTATCAAGTATGTCGTCAGCTTGAGATCAATCCAATCGCGAGTCAAGAGATCGACAGGAGGTAAAGATGCTCCTACCATCTCTGATTTCAAGTCCTGGGGACAATTTGAGCATGAGATGGCCTTTCTATGGAATAACGCGTGGCAGTTCAATGAAGATGGCAGTGAAGTCTCCATGCTTGCTACCGACCTCGAGGTAACTAAAACCACACTCCCACATAGTTATACATCCTCTGACCATCCCAGACTGCCTTCATGAAATTGCTCCAGGAAGCCAAGAAACATGTTCATGTTCAAGAACCGGCCAACAAAATCAAGCTGAAAATGTCTGTACCGGAGCCGGCTCCGAAAATTACTCTCAAGATTGGCGGCAAGCCTAGTCCCGCCGACTCTCCTGCTCCTCAAACAAATGGATCAAACGGTACTCCTGTAAATGGCGCCAGTCGTAGGAATCCATTCGCTGGCTCTCATTCATCGGCGACTCCGCTGCCGAATCTGGAGCCGCTGGATCGTGCAAGAAGCATGTCCGGATCTGTAGCTTCTCCTACGCCTTCTGTCCCTGCTGCTGTGAAAGCTGAAGAGGTCGCTCGTAACTCGCCAGCGGTGCAAGCCGCGAGCTATAACAATTACCGGGCACCGAGTCAGGCAGTATCAACGCCAGGCCTTCCTGGAAGTGGAATGCCACCACCATTGACGCATGGGCCCCCCAGTGCAAATATGTACTCGGCTGGTGGCTATGCACAATCGTTCCAGCACCCGGCAATGTACCAAGCTCCTAACCCGGCCATCGACAATAAATGGAGACCAGAAGGACAGAGTAAGATGCTTTCTATGATACGCCCATTGCCTTTCACTGACGCTTTGAAGCTGCCGCCGATGCTATGATCACAAACCTGCTTATTTCTACCCACCCAGGCCTCAACATCTCTCGCCATTTCCGTATGGAGGTACCCCCTTCACCTACCTTGGCACAGCAGTCCATTACTATCAATCTCCCCCACACCCACTATTATCTTCAGATCAAGCCAACAGTAGCCGACTTCTTGGTCCAACCAGACCGGCAGCACCGAATCTTCGTTACCTCTGGAACGCAACGATTGTTTGCGCTTCCCATGATACCGGGCCATCCCGTTGATCAAAGACACCCGCTATTCGATGCTCGTCTCCTCCCGGGAGTTAATCGAATCGAAATTGAAATCGTTGCGAATTTGCCCAAAGGCACGCCAAAGCCAGCGAACGGACAGGATATGGTAAAGGAGAAGATCACCATATTCGCTAATCTTCTGAAGGCCTAAGTCGGTAATTGTACTTTTATTTCCAGTGCTTGGGGACATGACTGGAGTCACGGCGCTTTTTGTGCATAACGGTGATCATTGGGACGGGAGTCTGATTCTTTGCGGCCGATCAGGTGACGAGGCGTTGTAAACTACACGGCATTATTTGGTTGAGTTGGGTCACAGCGATAGCATCTAGTTTGCTGGATTTAAAGCGCAGATTGGAACTAGTTACGCAGAGTAGCCGCAATAGACAGCGCAGTATTAAACATCGGAAGTATTAGTATTTATAGCATTTCCTCGTCGTGCTTTGAGCAAGCTCGCCGTGCACAAAAACAGCAGTATCAATTGGTAGTTTTAAAGGTTCCACAGCGTGTAAAACATCAAAATAGTGTCCTTTTCAATTCATTTGGTCTGGAGAAATTTCCTTACCATATGTATGTAGCAAGCTAGTTAAAAATATTGGGGAAAATATTGAGTGTCACTTTCTAGGTATCCATCGCGAACCAACTTTTTGCAATTGACGGGAGATTTTAGCAGCTATGATAGTAAAAACACCCGAAGTTTGAAAAGGTCCAAGAAAGGATGTCTTCCCTATGAGAGCTTTCATCAAAGTATTCATTAATACAGTCAATTGCCCAAGTAAAGACTCCTTTGTCCCACCAAAATATCATGCTGTCACATCACGTGCCATTATCATAAGCGAGCTTAGCTTGACCAGGATCAACATTTTGGCCGCTAGTTTCTAAAATTTCGGGCTGGCGTGCACACCGATTCAAAATCTCAACCTTCGCTCCGCCGCCTCATTCTACATTTCTCCTCTCCCCACTCGAAAGCAGAAATTACATATCCAACATGGCAGACGAAGTCTATGATGGTGCGATCGGTATCGATCTTGGTACGTTGTCCCTGCTGCACTTCAAACCCGAGATTGCTGCGGCTTCCATTGCCCAAATTGTTGCGTCAACTGCTGACTTTTTCCATGACAGGCACCACCTACTCTTGCGGTACGTTTGTCGCCCAATGCTCAATGCCTCGACGGCGGGCAGCTACTGACTCTGATAAACAGTTGCCAACTATGAGGGAACCAACGTAGAGATCATTGCCAACGAGCAAGGTAGCTTCACCACTCCATCCTTCGTCTCCTTCACCGACAAGGAGCGTTTGATCGGTGAATCGGCGAAGAACCAGGCTGCCATGAACCCAAAGAACACCATCTTTGACATCAAGTACGTTTTGCTGCTTCGCGAGCAATTCTGGATCATCAGGAATGCGTGTTAATCCGAGGCTGCAGGCGATTGATCGGCCGAAGATTCGACGACCCCACAGTCAAGAAGGATATTGAGTCGTGGCCATTCAAGGTCATTGACCAAGATGGCAGCCCTATGGTTGAGGTCGAGTACCTCGGCGAGAACAAGATCTTCTCTCCCCAGGAGGTCTCCGCCATGGTTCTGAGCAAGGTACATCCATACATCTACACACCTCGGGAATGAATTTGTGACTAACGCGAGCCCCCTTGTAGATGAAGGAGGTCGCCGAAGTTAAGCTGGGCAAGAAGGTCGCAAAGGCCGTCATCACCGTCCCCGCCTACTTCAACGACAACCAGCGTCAAGCTACCAAGGATGCTGGTGCCATTGCTGGCCTCAACGTTCTCCGTATCATCAACGAGCCTACCGCTGCCGCTATCGCCTACGGTCTCGGTGCCGGAAAGTCCAACAAGGAGCGCAACGTTCTGATCTACGATCTCGGTGGTGGAACTTTCGATGTGTCCCTCTTGAACATCCAGGGTGGGGTTTTTACCGTCAAGGCTACTGCTGGTGACACCCACTTGGGAGGTCAAGATTTCGATACCAACTTGCTCGACCACTTCAAGAAGGAGTTCCAGAGAAAGACGAAGAAGGAGTAAGATAAGCCCGTTCCCATTTATTCCTGGTCTTGCATATTTCTGGAGTTTTGAGAATGTCTCACGGCTCTCGGGACATTACTATACCCTCAAATTTTTTTTTTAAGAAGTAAAGCTAACACCCCATCTAGTATGTCTGGTGACCCACGTGCGCTTAGACGTCTCCGGACTGCTTGCGAGCGTGCGAAGAGAACCCTCTCCAACGGTGCCCAAACCACTGTTGAGATCGACTCCCTGTTTGACGGCGAGGACTTCAACGCCCAAATCACCCGTGCTAGATTCGAGGACCTTAACTCCAAGGCTTTCAACGGCACTTTGGACCCAGTCGCCCAGGTTTTGAAGGATGCTAACATCGACAAGAGCAAGGTTGACGAGATCGTCCTTGTTGGTGGATCTACCCGTATCCCACGGATACAAAAGCTCCTCAGCGATTTCTTTGATGGCAAGAAGCTCGAGAAGAGCATCAACCCTGATGAGGCCGTTGCTTACGGTGCGGCTGTTCAAGCCGGTATCTTGTCCGGAAAGGCCACCTCCGCCGACACTGCCGATCTCCTCCTTTTGGATGTTGTTCCTCTCTCCCTCGGTGTTGCCATGGAGGGTAACATCTTCGCCCCTGTTGTTCCCCGCGGCCAGACTGTCCCTACGTAATCAATTTCTAATATCCTCTTTTGACACATTTGCTAACTCGTTCTGTAGTATCAAGAAGCGAACCTTCACCACTGTTGCTGACAACCAGTATGCAAATCCTCCGAGCTTTTCTCCCTTTCAAATCAACCTTTGCTAACCATAGTAACTCACAGGCAAACCGTCCAATTCCCTGTTTTCCAGGGTGAGCGTGTGAACTGCGAGGATAACACCTCCCTCGGAGAGTTCACCCTTGCTCCAATTGTAAGTTCAAACCTGCCCCACGTACGTTAACACAAGCTAACATTCAGACAGCCTCCCATGTAATTTGGTACTCAAAACCCCCAATAAAACCTCATACTGACTCATAAATAGGAAGGCTGGAGACGCCGTTCTCGAGGTCGTCTTCGAGGTCGATGTCAACGGTATCCTCAAGGTCACTGCTACTGAGAAGACCTCAGGACGCAGCGCCAACATCACCATCTCCAACTCTGTCGGCAAGCTCTCTTCCAGCGAGATTGAGAATATGATCAACGATGCGGAGAAGTTCAAGAACAGCGATGACGCTTTCAGCAAGAAGTTCGAGGCTAGACAACAACTCGAATCCTACATTTCAAGAGTCGAGGAGATCGTCTCCGACCCAACCATGTCCCTCAAGCTCAAGCGTGGAACCAAGGACAAGATCGAGTCCGCCCTCAGTGATGCCATGGGCCAGCTCGAGATTGAGGATTCCACCTCAGATGACCTCAAGAAGAAGGAGCTTGCACTAAAACGTGTTGTGACCAAGGCGTAAGGATTCCTCCCTTCAAATGTATCAAAAGCCCTTTACTAACATAAACATAGTATGTCTACCCGCTAAACACCCTCACCTACCTTTACGAAACGGAAGTAGCACACGGAGCAAAGGGGATGTCGATGCATGATTTTTAAGGCATGGATTGGTCCATCTGGTTTCTTGCGCTCTGCCACACTCTGGGTTCTCCAAAAAAACAAAAAGTCATTTGCGATGTGTTTCCTGATCTGGCTACTCTTGTCATGCGACCCAGGAATATTTTCTTCCTTTTCTATGGGCATAAAGCGCGCTTGTAGAACAGGGAGAGGGCAATGTTAATCAAATTGAAACAAACGTCGAAAAATTACATGCTGTGCTATTCTCGTGATGTTGGTGATTTTGACTATAACCAACACGGAGTTGGCAGCAGTCATGGATTCTTTGCTTCACGAATGTCTCACAACCTTTCAGACATTTTTTATACCACGTTTTTATATTAGAGTCCTCACTTTCCCTGCCCTATCAGTGCGACCTGGACCCTATCAGATCAAAGACAGTATTTCAATCTCCCGAATTCCTTCAATTATATCAAATACATTAGCCAGCAATGTA
>QGMK01001242.1:0-11769 GCA_007825345.1 Lachnellula suecica | reverse complement strand
CGAACCTCCTCCACCCCTCGGCTTTAGCTCCAGACTTTTTCTTTCCACCCCCAACCCCAGCTCTGAATTACCAAGCGCCCAAAGCCAAAGTCCACAGGATAAAGCGTCCGGATTACCGAACTACTCACAAGTCATTCTTCCTGTGCTGGAAGATGGATTCAAGCGACACGAGTCTGGCCAAAAAGTAAACCGCAATAAGGGAAAGCCGCAAGTGGGCCATGAGAATTCGAAAATTGTGAAAGGAGGCGCCGGATGGGCAACGATTGTAGAGAAGAGGAGAATGAATCGCGCCAACGAACTGGGCTTATCGCTGGAAGAATTGAGCGTGCACATGGATTCAGATGATACTACAGATGAAGATTGGGAAATGAAAGGAGCTGGCAAGAAGGGCGGAGGTAAGTGAGCACTCGACTGACTGGCCCTGACCCCGGCCCTGGCCCTGCCTTGCCATGCCATGCCCCTGCCTCTGCCCCAATTTAATACATGGAATGACTGCCCTTCGCAGACTACGAAGATCCTAAGGAAAAGGACCACCGGAAGGGAACGCTTCGAAACAAAAGATATCGGGAGGACCTAAAGAACAAGGCCAAAAGGAAAGAATATGCCATCAAGTACAACGCGAGCGAGTAAGGCCAGGCAACTATGACAGCACAGAAGATCAGATCGATTGCGACCCCTGAAGGCAGGGCTCGTGCTTATGGCCGTCGGCATAAGGATAATATTGAGCCCTCAAAGCTCCTGGAAAGAAAGCAGACGCGATTCCTACAAGGAATGTAAAAGCGTGACGAGGCTCTTCAATATTCCAAATGGCCTACTGGGATGCAACACTTCGTACTTGGCGGCTATAGTTTGCTGCAGATTATCTAAAGACTTTCTTGAAGAGGGGTTTCAATACATGAAAGAGGGCAACGAGAGCACCCTGATGCATTTCTGGTGGAACTTCCTATATCCAAACCAACATGATCTGACAGCCAACATAGCGAGACATTGGCAGCAAGCGACCGCGCCACCAAGATGCTTCGACCATAACATGGGATAGCTGAGGTAGCCACGCTACAGCTCTCGCAAAACAGCAAGTACTACCTCCACCACACCTCGCGCCTTCCCTTGAATTTCAAACATCCCCAGCAAAAAAGCTCAGGGCCAGGTTGCATGCAGCCTTTGGATCGAAGTTAGCATGCCCGCCCTTGGGTTCCAGTTGACTTTTCTACATGGTAGAAGCTCAAGCAATACGACCCATCCTTAGCTTCTCGTTCAGCCAAGCAAAGAAAGGTATCAAGAATTGTGACAGCCACTTGGCATACCCAGAAATCTTGATTTTTTCCCAAGGAACCAAAGAACAAATAATGTTGACAGCAAAAATAGAGTTAACAACAGAGGGGCACTGTTCATACGTATTCACTACTGACCAGAAGGAATTTATAAATAGACAGTATAAGATGGAAGGGGGAGCAGGGGAGCGGGACAGTGGGGAGGTGGGACACCACGTGAGCTTCATCTGGGATGCTTTGCTTATTGTCGTGGAGTGAAGTTTGGGAGTGGAGGGATGCATTTATACATGAGACTGGATAGATGAGTGCGAGGTGGAATAAAAGATTATGTATCAATACTATAATCTTTTTAATTGTAAAGCATGGCTTTTGATATCGGAGTGCTGAGGGGCAAAATGTCCGGTTCACCAAGGCAGTGCTGGCATTTCGGAAAGTTCAAAATCATAAAGTACATAACTTTGGCTGGCAATGTTAGAAAAGCTATACTTCAGTGTTTGTGAGAGTCATATTCCTGTCGAGATAGAGCTTGAGTTGGTTCGTGATGAAAGTGGTCGTTGAAGATTTGTCCACCGTGGTATGCCTCAGGCCGCAGAGTTTTGTCTCGCCTAACATCTACTAGTCCAACTGTTGCCCACCATGCCCACCAAGAAATTTTGAATATCGCAACTCGAGCAACATCTACGACCCGACATCACGAACTTCGCAACCGCCAACCGATCAGCATCATGTCGGACTCAGAGGAGGTCGAGGTTTCTCAAAGCGGTTACGCTGTGTACGTTTGATCTCCGGGCAAATTGCCTCTCCTGCTCCCGAAACATTTCCCACGTTTAGACACAGTCTACTTGCAATTATTCTCAAAGAAGTAATACTGACCTCAAAATCTAGCCTTCCCAAGGATGTTACGGATGAAATTGGCTCTGTGAAGCTTTTCAACAAGTGGTAAGAAGCATCATTTGGGGTCGCGAAAAATACAACGATTGCTAACAGGTTTTCCCTTGCAGGTCCTACGAAGATGTCGAAATCCGCGATATCTCCTTGACGTAAGGAATCCCCGATGCCGAATATACAAAGAGGAATGGGAAACAGGAGGGCTGACAATTCGCAGCGATTACATCCAAATCCGCGCTCCCGTCTACATCTCCCACTCTGCCGGTCGATACGCCCAAAAGCGATTCCGCAAGGCGCAATGCCCCATCATCGAGCGTCTCACCAACTCGCTGATGATGAACGGCCGCAATAACGGAAAGAAGCTCATGGCTGTCCGCATCGTTGCGCACTCCTTCGAAATCGTATGCAGCCTCTTACTAGGGTGAAAAGAAATACGTTACTAACTAGCAACGACAGATTCACATCATGACCGACCAGAACCCCATCCAAGTTGCCGTCGACGCCATCGTCAACTGCGGCCCCCGCGAAGACTCCACCCGTATCGGATCCGCAGGTACCGTCCGTCGTCAAGCTGTTGATGTGTCGCCGCTGCGCCGTGTCAACCAGGCCATCGCTCTCCTTACCATCGGTGCCCGCGAGGCGGCTTTCCGGAACGTCAAGAGTGTTGCGGAGTGCTTGGCGGAGGAGCTGATCAATGCGGCTAAGGGAAGCAGTAACTCGTATGCCATCAAGAAGAAGGATGAGCTGGAGCGTGTGGCCAAGTCCAACCGGTAAAGGGTTTGGTGCTTTTCTTTGCATGGTCGGGGTTTCGATTTGGCTGGATTGGCGATTATGGGGCTTTGCATTTGTCACATAAAATGGAATGCTGAATGAATGCCCTTGACAAATTGAGTGCTGCAGAATTACTGTGAGCGTGAAGTTAAACCCTCGACTGCTCGTTCTCCTATGCCAAACCTCGCCTTCTAAAACTTGCATCTTATCCTAGACTTAACGTTGAAGCTGTGCTAATAAGTACCAGCCAGTTTTGTACCACGATGCTACAAAAACGTCTTGCTGCAAGCTGAACCTTAATAGCTCCCCTACCTTCAATATAAATGCCATGTCAGCTTCGAAGAAGAACGAACCAAAATAGCAAATGCTGGTAATGCTCTGCTCTACGGGACCTTTGCTTGCCTTACATCATGCAAAATACATCACAAGAAATGCAAACCCAAGTCTGGACCACCACTTTTACATCGTAAGAACCAAATAACAATTCAAAGATATACTTCCTCTTGTCGGTGTTGTCAAATACTGGGAAGAGGAATTTATATTGCGGCTCCGTGTTTTCCCTTAACGGTCGGACTCGCCGAGGTGGGCAAGAGGAGCGGCTTTCGCGAACAAACTGGGCAAAATGCCTGGGAACAACTTTAACTATATAGACCCATTCGTGTGGTATAAAAGAGCCTCAAATTATTCTCCGTCAAAATATTAACGGTGGTTGCTCTGCCAGATGCCCATGCTTTTTCTGAGCTCGGGCTCACGGCAGGGAAGCGCTTCTTGACGGGAGATGCAGGTGAAGCTGATGAGATTGAAAAAAACACAACTTGGTAGAGGACGGATGACAGCAATAGCATCAATTCATACTATTCCTCAACGAATGTTCCTCTATCATCTAGATTAGGGCTTTCCCGTTGATTTTCATCGTGGTTTGTGCATGCCTCAGGCCTCCACGCACTCGGAGGAACTCGGTAGCTAGATGCTCTCTAGCGCCGCCGGGGCCACTCAAATTTTGCAGCTGCTGGCATTCCCAGATCCCTTTCCGCTTCCGCATACAAAAACTTCTTGTCGAGACCCTCAACTCTCTTCAACTCCTTACATCTTCGATATCACCACCACCTCTCCTCTCCTTTAATCCCATCTCCCCTCAGTCCTTGATCATCAGATCACCCCGTCGCCATCATGAGCAGCGAAGCCCCCGTTAAGCAGTCCGTCATGGGCGTGTACGTGATCCCCAATCCTCTTCCCTCCTGTTGACCGGCGCGAGATGTTGCGTCGCGGCCAGATTTTGCCTCATTTGCTTGGCCATCACCATTCGGCATCAATCGAGCTCAATTGGCAGCTCGCAATGGCTTAGATGTGCGCTGCGTGCTCTATCGCCGCGCTGCCAGCTCTGTTGATGCTCAATGGCCGCCGCGACCAATTTTTCCTGCCGCTCGAACCTCGTTTTTAGACCCTCAAGCTGACCTCTTCTATCACAGTCCTCCTTTCGTTATCGATTTCTTGAGTATGGCTCCCTCTGCCGCCGCCTCACATGCTTATCGCCGTCGACTGCAATCGATGGAGGTGGATAACTGGGTGGTGACAGAATTTTTAATTGTCTGCAGTGCTGACTTGCGATAACAGTGGGTGGTATCTCCGCCGCAGTCTCGAAGACCGCTGCTGCTCCCATTGAGCGTGTTAAGCTGTTGATCCAAAACCAGGTATGTTGAGAGCTTCCAGCCTTTTTATTCCTCCTCCCCTTTTCGGGTATTCACATCGGGTCAACCCGTCCTCTGTGGGCAAGATTGCTACATGCATCCATCTACAATTGATATCTGCATTGGCATCTTGAAATCGCATCTTTACATCTTTACACCCCTACATATGACAATGAACACAAGCTGACCCTTACCAGGATGAGATGTTGAAGTCCGGCCGTCTGGACCGCAAGTTCGCCGGTATTGGTGACTGCTTCTCGAGAACCATCGCCAACGAGGGTTTCATGTCGCTGTGGCGTGGTAACACTGCCAACGTCATCCGATACTTCCCTACCCAAGCCCTGAACTTCGCTTTCCGTGACACCTACAAAGCCATGTTCGCTTACAAGAAGGAGCGTGATGGATACGCCAAGTGGATGATGGGTAACTTGGCATCTGGTGGTGTAAGCTTTCCCACGCCCTAAATCTAAACTTAAAAACAGCTACTAACTACTACAGGCTGCTGGTGCCACTTCCCTCCTCTTCGTCTACTCCCTCGACTACGCCCGTACCCGTCTCGCCAACGACGCCAAGGGAGCCAAGACTGGTGGTGATCGTCAATTCAACGGCCTGGTAGATGTCTACAAGAAGACCCTCGCCACTGACGGTATTGCCGGTCTATACCGTGGTTTCGGGCCTTCCGTCGCTGGTATCGTCGTCTACCGTGGTCTGTACTTCGGTATGTACGACTCCATCAAGCCCGTCCTCTTGGTCGGCTCCCTGGAGGGTAACTTCCTTGCCTCCTTCGCTCTCGGATGGACCGTCACCACTGGTGCCGGTATCGCCTCGTACCCTCTCGATACTATCCGTCGTCGTATGATGATGACTTCTGGTGAGGCCGTCAAGTACTCTTCCTCCATGGATGCCGCCCGCCAGATCGTCGCCAAGGAGGGTGTCAAGTCTCTCTTCAAGGGTGCCGGAGCCAACATCCTCCGTGGTGTCGCCGGTGCCGGTGTGTTGTCCATCTACGATCAATTGCAGGTCATCATGTTCGGCAAGGCCTTTAAGTAGATACTTCGCTCCTCGTGTAGTTGTAGAAAAGGGTGGTTGTCTAGCTGGGGATGTGGTGGAAAATGCAGAAGGCAGGTGGATGGGTTAATTTGTGGTAGCGGGGGGAGCGCGTAGAGGCGCGGCAGATAGGGTGGAGAGTTGTGAAGACATCCGTGCTGGTGTTGGAGCAACTTGCGGCTGGCTTGGAAACGCATTGGGTTCTGGGTCGCTGCTGTACTTTATTACCGGGCAATTTTCTCCTGATACACGTGTTTCCTTTGCCTCACTGCTCTGCTCTCTTTTGCTTGCTTGCTTTCTGATAGATGGTTGTGTCATAAAATGGAATGGAAACATTCGGTCTAAATTTTGGTTGTGTCGTGTGACTTGTAAACTGACAATGGAAAGTGGGAAGTCTCCCAGGGGCGAGCGCTTGCTCTCTCGTGGCCCCTATCTCCCCACTGCGAACCCTAAGACAGTGTGCTTCCGACACAACTAATTCTCATCATTCATCCTTTCCCCACCATCTATTGTTCTCTCGTTGCACCAAGAAAGCGCAGTTTGAAGTCTATTCATAGGAGTTTGAGCTGAGTGATGTAACGGGAGCTTGATATGTGACGAAAAAGGCGGAGTATTACTTTTGGTGACTAGGTAGTGCGAAGTCGAGAAATCCGTGCCTACGATATCGAGATCGCGTTTATGAAGCCTTGTAGCTAAGTGTTGATTTTGCTTTTGGCTTGCTTTTGTTGCGAACTACGGGAGATGCCTTCTGCTACAAGCACGTTTAATTTCTCTTAGTTAATAAGACGCGATTTACCTATCTTGCGGTGCTTTATGTTCTCCGCGTTACGGTTTTGGGGCTTAGATTGTGTCTTTAACTCCCGCACGACGTAACGGCTACATCTTGGGTGTCTAGCAAAAGTGTAATTCTCTGGCCAATCATGAAATCAATATGAGCTTGGAAACTTCTCTTATTGGCGCGAAATCCCACTTATATGTGGGACTCAGACTGTAACCATTACGTCGTGCGGGAGCTGATATATATAAAAGTTTGTTCGGCCCTGTGCCTTGCTTTGTCTAGACTGTGCGTCTGGTTTTGATCTCCTAGCTATGTACGTGGTGCTGGTTCATCTTACGGCTTTAATAGCCTAGTCGAGCGATATGGACGGCTGTGCGGGTAGTGTGCTTGGGGCGCTGGAGATGGTAGGAGTAGATGCTGTTGGGAGTGGATGAATTTGCGTTTGGTGGGGGGGTCGTATAAGCTGGCGAGTTGAAGCAAGCAAGTGCTTGCGGGAGGTAGTATTGAGAATCTGAAAGCAAGATATCCTGCTTTTTTTGTGGACGTATTCCAAGTGGCAGTCATATTTCTTGACGTTTTTTTCATATTTTTTAGTTGGATGAAGAGATGAGGGCGGAGGTTGATCCTTAGGTAGTTTGAGCTTCCACTGTTTATTGGGATGGACGGCCAAGTGGAACCCAAGGCCATCCTCTTGGCCTTCTATTCTCTGGAAGCTGCCGTACTCGGTATATAGGATGGCCGTGAGCCTTTCTGCTTGTACCTCTATCACTTTATGCACGTACACCGGGCAATAACCGATTTCTGTGAGGCTCGACTCGAGTCTTTTGTTTGCACTTCTGAATGGTTGTCAAAAAGATAAGGTGTGGGGGCTCGTTTGCCTGCCTGGGAGAAGGATGCTTTGTTTCGATGGGCTGACTAGGCTCGGTGGACGTATATGCCGCCGTGTCTTTTGAAATTCAAGAGTACAGGCAAATTCACCCGTGTTCGTTCTTGCTGAGATGGTTGAAGTTCGAGGGAAGGCGCGAAGGTTGACGCAAGTTGGTTGTGGTACTTGCCATTCTCGTGAGACTTTCCGCATGGCTACCTCGGCGACTTCTCCGGCCCTGGAACTTTTCCAAAGCCTAACATTTCAGCCCAACTTCAACGACGTCCCATCCGGTGTTTATTATGCTCGTTAATATGTTGTCTTACCTACCCCAGTTTATTGTGGCGTATCCTGCAGCTTACCAGCGCCCTGGTTTGCTGGTCAGCCTGGTCTAACGGTCGTCAGCCTCACTTTTCCGCAATGTGCACGCTTGATTGGTGGCCAGGTGCACACTTGGTTTCTTGGCTGAAGTGCCCTGCTATCTACTTACATTCACAAGTATAATATTGAGAGGCTTTCATTTCTCGAAGCCGCTAACTTTCGCACCTTTACGCTCTTCGACCTCCAGGTTCGGTTTATGACAGAACTTCCAAAAAGCCCTTCACGGCACGTTCGTAATTCGATACGCTGGAAGTGATGGCTGAAGCCATAGGTCTTGCTGCGAGCCTCATCACCTTGTGCCAGCTGGCCAGAGAAGGCTTGCACCAAGTCTCCCAACTCTACCGAGCACCAGAAGAGATCCTAAACCTGGAGGTGGGTAGAGCACATCTTCAACGTGGTTGGTAAACTTGAAGTGCTAACGCGGTTAAACGCTGTTGTAGGAGCAAGTTCAAATATTTCGCAGCGTTCTCCAAAATGTGAATGCAACAACCAGACCATCTGCAGAGCATGTCCTGCAAAACGCATTATCCAGAGGTCGCGCCATCGTCGAGGAGCTCCAGCAACTTATCACTCTCAAATTAGTTAGGCAAGCAGGCAGTTCTGGTCGAGCTCGTCGCAGGTCTTGGTTGAGGAATAAACGAAAGGTTGTTCGACTCCGAGACAAGCTGAAAGATGCAAGGGGGGACCTTCTGGGAGCGTTGAGTGCGGACCTGCTGTGAGAACCCCAGATTCTTCAAATCTCGAGATTCATACTGAACTGATTCTAGATCATCAACGAGACGAGTTGAGTCACCCTTGACCATCATCGGCCAGCAATCCATAAGCATTGGGCACAGGCTGGATGGTGTACATAACGTGTTATTCAGGAAAAGCATCGGCAGAATTACTGACCAAGCGGATCCACCAACCCTCGCCAACTCCCGTTTGGAAGAGGAGCCCGGGAGGATGTCCCCTTGTATTATACCAATACTGACAGGTGGTATATTCGATGCTATTCTTTCAAGCCCCCCTTTACAGCAGCCATCTGCTGCGACAGCCCCCGTAGAGGCCCAACGCGCATGCGGCATACCCCAGAATGAAATTCTGGCGCCACGAGTAAACCCTGCTAGCTCTTTTGAGGTACTACCTTCTTTCCGACCAGAGTCTTACACCGTTTCGGACAATGTACCAGTTCTCGTCAGCTACCGCAATCAGGAGGTAGAAGCATCAGAATACTGCAGGATCAATCAGTGTGCCTTGATCTATGCCCAAGCTCCCGGGTCATGGATCCGACTTACTGCAACAATTACTATCAGTGCAGAGTCGAAGTACTGGAATCTCCAGAGAACCAAACCAGTCATCGGCGTCCCTCTGGCACCAACTGTGGTTCCATCCAGCTTGAGCAAAATGATAATATCCTTTCTGAAAGCTTGCGACGATCTAAGTCAAGACTCCCATATGAGAATATTCCTAGGCAGCGATTCAAATCTGGACTCTAATGGGCAACAAACTACCTTCTTCGTGAGATTTGTCGAACCTCCATTTCAAGTTCAGACTTACATGCGCGATGTCACGAGCGCATGCTATCATCTCAATTGTGCTCGATTCTCAGAACGGGAGCTTATTCAGAAGCCTCTACACAGAGAAAACCCGGACAACGTTTTCATTGCGTACTTCCAATCGAGATGGGTACTCAACTTTCGATTTGCATCTAGCAAGGCGCAAATTGACTCCCAATTGTACATGTTGCAACTATTGCATTGTTTGCAGGGCACTGCCGGGATTAATCAACTTATCGGAGTATATCTAGATGACGATTCCATTATGAGCGGTTTCTTATGCGAACTACCATGGAACGGGCGGCTTTTTTGTTTTATGCAAACGGCCAGAGCTTCTGGCTCCCCAATCAATTGGAAAAGACGTGAGAAATGGTGCCGACAAGTTGTACAAGCTACTGCTGACTTGCACGCAAAATCGTTTGTCGCGGGAATTTGGGGCCGATTATCAGAATATGGAATTGGTATCGATGTCAACGACAATGCCGTTCTGTACAATAATTTTAACGCCAAGTTTGACTGGGACAGTTCGTACCCCTGGACACTGGCTCCAGAAGACCGTCCAATTTCGTTGGCCAAAGATTCAGTCACCGCCCGGCCTCAAATTGATGTGTATCAGATGGGCCAGACGCTTTGGCGGATTTGTGCGGACACTGGACCCCTTGGTCAAGTAACATTTTGCAAGATTGCTGGCTGCACTATCAAAGGAGATACCGTGTGCATTGAGCCACATGCTAGCCCCATACAATTTCCAGTGACCGACAACGATACTCCAAGTTACCTTTGGGAAGTCATCGCTGCGTGTCGCACCGAAAGAGCCTATGAAAGACCACCGGCCTGGAAGATTTTACAGATGTTTCCTCCTGATTTGAAAATAGAAGACGTATCAACGGGAGACACGGTGGATAGGTACTCTCTGAACTCTACCGAAACAGTGAAAAGGGAAGAAAATACTGCTCCACAAGGCCCGAACCAACCTATCAACCTAGAGGAGTGCATTCAAACATATGACGCCTACATGCATTGTTATTTGTGCCCTGCCTACCTACACCCTGCACAGACGCGCAGTCACTACTTTCATTGTAACGTATGTTTCTCGGCCAGCTTCGACCTCTGCCCCGAATGTTTTCATAAGGGAGCTCATTGTCTCGACCGCGGTCACTACTTGAGTGAGTTCAACGCTGGATTCCAAGGGGAAAACTATTATACATGTGTGAAAGAAACAGGGCGAAGGGAAATACTTACTCTTTGATTCTTCTGACTACTCAGACATGGAAACGACATAAGATGTTGTGAGGCAACAGTCAAAAGCGACGTTGCCGGTGAACGGGTGCGTTAATACCAAATTTGTGGTGGAAGCTCTTCCAATTACTTCGAAGTACGAGTACTACGGCATTGGTTCTCGTGGTCAATTTGTACGTACAACTACAAAATGCCGTTGCTACGCCTCAGATTTTGATTCCACATCGCACTGTCGATCTTTAATGGCGCAGCCTGGCATAGCTCAGACCTTGAGGCTTGAGCTGAACAAGATTTTGTGATTGGGTATTTCGCGAGATTCCGAGTTGCCAAGAGCCGCAAACTGCAGCTTTTGGCCAGAGAGCTTGAAAGCCAAGAGTCGACATCACATGCCAAGTGAACTCTACACCGTATGAAGAGCACTCGCATGTCGAAAGGAATTTAAAGTACGTAAGTATATTGGTATGTAGTCTCAAGCTTTTGTTCCTTTTAAAGCTGAAAATAAGGAATCGGGCTCTTCCTCGAACTCCTTCGAACATCAAGTTGAAACCAATTATTCAAGACAAGAACGATTCAAATGATCATGGCGGTTCTCAAGAGTTATAGCACGCTCCTCTGCCTCACCACCATCTTCTCTCACGTTAGTGCGGACTGCAAGAACTTCACCCAGAGCCGTGACTGGTACACGCAGCCCGCGGACGGAGCCCAGATCACCTCTCAAGGCTATGTCTGCGACCGTCCCAACTCAAACTACCAAGTCGACTACGACCACATCTGCAACGCCACCAAGCAATGCCCCAGCCTTACTGGCGGCGTCGTCAACGGCCAAGGAGCCAACAACCTCTCACTCTCACTCTCCGACGCCCTGCCCCTCTACACCCTAATCCCGCCCCTCACCACCTCCAAAGACACAAACTTCGTCTACTCCTTCACCACCACGCTTGCCAACTCCTCAGGCTGCATCGACGTGGCCTACCCAGCCAACTCAACATCGCCACCTACAAATACCAGCTCCCGCATCTACTCTAACGCAGGCTATTTCGCGTTCACGCCCACTATGCTGTGCATCGAGGCCACGCTTTCCGCTTGCTCCAATGGCCCCGTAACTGATGGCACGGCGATCAAGATCTGTGGACCGCAGGTCCATGGGACGGGCGCGGGAAATAAGAATAATCCACTGATGCAGGGGGATAATAGGTGGGTTGGGACGGATGCGCAGAGCGCGGCGGGGCTTACGGCGAATCCGGCGTTGACGAGGGAGAAGGTGGAGGATTTAACGGCGGGGGTGTTTAATGAGAATGCTGCG
>QGMK01001241.1:0-11779 GCA_007825345.1 Lachnellula suecica | reverse complement strand
CTCCTCTCCCTCTCCTCCTCCCGCCTCGCCCGTTCCCTCTCTACGCCCTCAACCCACTGATCCGACGGCTGCTGCGAATTTACATTTCCTGCTTGCGTAGACTGCTTTTGCATCAGCCTTCATCTCAGCATACAAACATCCAGCAACGTACCAGACAATGCGCACATTGATCCCCGAACCTAGCCACGGAGTTATGGCAGTTTATCGAACTCTGCCACCCAATATAAATCAGTAAAGTTCAGAGGTTCTGTAATCTAAAGAGAGGTGCAAACATACGTAGTAATTCGCACAATAGCAAGGCATTTTGGAAGGATAGATGTTGTACAGATACGCAAATTTCAATTCTCACTTCTCGGAAGTATGAAAGAACGATGGAAGAAAAGCCTGGAATAAATAACCAACAGCAGGGGAAAAGTCAAAGTTAGGTTCAATTCGTAACGGACATTTATGCCCAACGAACGAACGTCCATGCCCTCGATGTCGTGCATACACGGTCTCGAAGCCGAGACAAGAGGGCCGAGCTGGCAATAACGTGCGTGCAAGTGCGTGGGGGGTTCTAGAACGCGGATGGCGGATGTGAAACGGAACATACATAAAAAACATCCGACGTCTCGGAAACTTTTCCCTGCGGAGACTATCCGGGATTGGAGCCTGTTTGAACTTTACATAAACCTTCTGCTACAGTGAACAGTAAGAAAAATCCCCACAGTAGAAGCCCAGAAGGACCGAATGTTTTGGTCGGATGGATGTGGTGGAGGTTGATTTGAACGGAATCAGGAGATACACGATCTATTCGTAGACTACACAGGCAATGTACAGAAAATAGCACTTATGCCCCACCGATCCATCCATCCATTCATCTACCGGACAAGGAAAGAGTGAGATAATGGAGAGAAAGACCCTTCAATACGCCGATCGTTTAGTGCCACTAAAATTCCCAACGTCCCAAGTCAAGCCGCCCGCCCATCAGTCCGTCAAAGCATTCAATTAGGTTTACCAGCATTGGTAAGGCAAGGAGCATCCGTCGCAGGGAGAGGCGTGTCCAGCACATACGGCACGAAGAATGGAGAGATCTCGGGAATACATGCCATGCAATTCTACAGACGGGATATGGGAGGACTATAGCAGCTGATCGTCTATAGATCTATCTCGCGAGGTCTAGTGTCGTGAGGAGGTCGTGGGGTGGTCCCGGTGGTCGCGGTACTCGCCTTGTGCGGCGGGTGGTGCAGCGGCGGGTTGTGCTGCTGCTGCGTATTGGGATTCCGGCCGTTTGCCTTGGGGCCAAAAGTCTATCGCTGCCACAACGTCTTCTCCTCTCTCATCCTCATATGCGTAAATTATCTAGAATCTGTTAGTGGAGTTTGCAGGTTATCCGACTGAATATGAACTCACCTCTCGCGTGCTTGTATGAAGCATCCGAATGTTGTTGTGTGGCACAATATGCACCGCATTTGTGTCAATATTCCGAATCTCGATGAAGTTCGCTTCAAATGCCAGTATCCAAGGATACGATAGGGCGAAACTTTGAGGGTGACCTTCCCAATCGATCCGCCAGTCAGGTCTTGCTCGCCAACCATTACGATTAACGAAGAAAGAGAATTCCGAGTAATTGAGAAGGAACTCGCCATTGAGGCGCTCAATGTGGATCGGCCTAACATTTTCTTTTCGAGCCACGAAATCCAGCGAGGTATCAGCCTGATCGAGAAGTGATTGGGTCTCCAGAGTTTCCAAAGACACAACCTCGAATCCTCTGGCGCATGCAACGCAAAGTTTCGATTTGAGGAAGTGGATCGATGAGGATTCTGTTGGAATGTAAAACTCTTTGAATGCTTTGAGTTCATCTTGCCCATTGCTGAACATTTTGAATCCCTTAGGCTTCTTGCCTTTGGACATTGCATCGTTGGGCTCGAAGACCTTGATGGTGGTAGACAGAGCTGAAGACTTGACACAGCAGACGAGATGGCGACCGAGACAAATACCAGTCTTGAAGAAATTGCAGTGACTTTGAATCTTCTTTGGTCGCTTGTTGAGCATAGGCTCGTTCGGATTCAAGGCGGACAGTGGATATGACAGTAGTGACTTTGCGGAGAGCACCAACAGTAACTGGTACTCTTCCAGGACGTCAATCTGAGTCACATTTGTGGCATCTAGAACTCGGATAGGCTTCACGGGGTTGTTGTCTTTTGCTCTACGATCAGAGACAAAAATACCCGAGTCAGTGCCGTAAATCAGTTTTCGGCCGCCGTCTACTATAATTAGCATGCATTGTCAAGAAGCAAGTTGGATACATACCAAACGGTGCAACGCAATTGACTCTGTTCATGGCAGAAAAGAATCCACTTGACAACACATATTTGTTGTAGAAGTCTCCTCGTTTCCTCAGAGTGGCTTGTTGCCCACCAATGAATTCCATCCATTTACTCCTGGAACCTTGAGTATTCGCATAGAGAGTCAATTCGTAGCCACCTTTGCCAATGTGACGGAAGGTGATAGGAAATCCTTCCTTTTTGGCGGCTTCGCTCGCACTTGCTTTTGTGCCGGGTATCAAGCTCGAAGATGGACGTTTCACCATTCCAAGCTTAGGTATCACATCGTCCATTTCACGGATAGATAGCAATTCGAGAGGAATTGGCCTTCTGTAGACCTTTACTTCCTCCTTTTTGCCAACCATCTTGGAGCGAACCAGAAGCATAGCATGGTCAAATAAATAGGCCTGAATCTCAGAAGGATCCGTTGGCGTTTTCTTGAGAGCCCCCTTATAGATCAGTTCTCGCTTTTCATCTGTGAGTTTGAGATCCACGCGTTCATTGGGTCGGAATCGGAGTTGTTCGTGCAAGCGCTTGAGGTTGAATCGATTTTCCGCTTTGCCAGATTCGGCGTTGACTCGAGTCAATAAATCACGAATCATCTTCATAGCCTTCGGAATATCGTCCTTATCCGGGTTCTCAGGCTCGGTATATTTCAGCACGTTTTCGAGCAATAGCGGGTAACGAGCCAATCTCGTCGTGGGTTTTGTCAAATAACCATTGAGCTCAAGCTTTCTTGATTCTTTCCGCCGTTCTGTTTCGTCGACGAACTTCGAAAAGTAAGGATTTAGAGAGCGTTCATTCTCGAATTCAAATTTACCTCCCAATTGATTCGAACCATAGACGATAAACGGCTCAAATTGAGGCACAAACTCGAGGAATATATCACCAACAGATTTGACCACCGGGTGCTTCTTTTGGCGCTCCGTGAGTTTTTCGGCAAATTTGGAGCTGACAGCATGAATACTAGGATCATCGATGATGTTTGAGAAAATCGTCTTAACAATTCTTTCTTTTCTGGACTCCGGGATTGGTGATGGGGCAGCAGGATTTGTAGAGCGTAAGGGCATGATCCAGAAATCTCGGAGATATTCCAAGTCCTTCACAAAGTCCCTCTCCGTATACATTATTTCTGAGATGACTTCTTGCCGTTTCTTTTCCCGCTCTCCCACACTGTCCGCAATTTCTTGTGAAACGGTGTTAATCCAAAGCTTTTGCTCATCCGGTTCGTCGACATCGTGGAGACTGGCTTCTGATTTCTCGCGCCGAAGTCCGGGTTGTGGCTTCAAATTTAGCCTCGACTGTTGCTCTAATCTTCGTGGGCAAGCTATCGAATAACATAACTGATCGCGAGTACACGTTGGAGAATAGCACTCCGAGAGAAGAACAAAGACACCATTCACTTCCGGTTGCTCATGTGGCTCATCCATCATGGTTTCCCGGAATTGGTACATCTCGGTCGAGGAGTCACGTAGTCTATGATCGTAGGTGACATCGTGAAAGAACTTCTGAGCATCTAGAGCCCGTCCAAGCAGCAGCGCCAGGTTCCTATCCGTGGTTTTGATGATGTAGGAAATGATGTCGACTGCCTCGGCACCACTAAAAGCGTTTTTGTACGTGAGGTCGTTTTTCGTTCGGTCCCCAATAGCTACCTTGTCTCTAAAGCATTCTGCAACCCGAGATAGTAACGCAGGGTAGACTAAAGGCGATTTTTGTCGAACAACACCCGAGGCACTGCTGATGGATTTTGCAACTGATGGGCGGTGCTGCAGGGATTCGGTTCGTTCAGAAGGCGCAATCGTAGAGGCCATAGACATTGTCCGACTCATATCTCCCATGGTTGTCGAAGAGGCGATACTTGTCGTTCGGGTTTGTGTAGCGGGGCTCCTTGGACTCGGAACAGCGGAGAAACCTTGCATCTCGTGCGGCCCAGAAGAAGTTCTTCTATTCGGAATCACCCTCCCACTCATCGTCTGATGTTGGTCCCGATCTTGTGGATAGCTAGTCATCGACATCGCCCGTTCGTCATGTCGTTCTGGAACTATGCGTCCTTGTGCAGTTGTTCGAGAAGCTTGGCCGTGATAAGGAGCCTGCCTGAAGGCATTTGCTGGTGCTTGTTGAAAAGTACTAGGTGGTGGTTGGTACATCTGTGGCCTATTGATACTTGCCATCGACTGCGAGCGGTAGGGATCCGAGTTCATCGCTGGCCCTGGCTGCTGCCCTGGATAATAACGTTGTTGTTGAGGTATTGGCTTTTGCGGATACTGTTGTTGCTGCGGAGCACGGGGATCGACTCGCTGTGGTGCAGCGTATGGTCTGCTATTTTGACGTGCTTGCTGGGGCAAATATTGAGGTTGCGGCTGTGATGGAACTTGACCTGGCTGCTGCTGTCTTGGCCCAGGATGATATCCATTTGGTCCTCCAGTCGGCGCCCCATTTGGCATGCCCCCATTTTGTTGAGGATAACCAGCTTGTTGTTGCCTTTGCGGAGGCGGCCTTTGCATTCCGCCTTGCATCCCCGAGCCCATTGTTTGTGTTCTTTGATTCATGCCGTTGGAGGGGGGTGATACAGAGGAATTCATCGTTTGGGACCGGCCTGGAGGGGCACTTCCGAAAATGTTCGAAAAGGCCGCATCTCGCTGATAATTCGAAGCATGGCCGTATTCATTAGGACGAGCACCATTGGCACGGCCTTGCTGATAGTCTGCCATGGTGTCTCGCAACTGTGATGGGGTCTGTCGCTCCAGTGGACAATCTGTCGCAGTTGGATGCCCTCTCCACGAAGCCGGGCAATCACCCCGGCTTCACTTCCTACAGTCAGAACAGGCCGTTATCTGCCTGCCGCCACCGACGGAAACCCGTCGAAGGTCGACCGATATGTCCTCGCCGACGTCAAGGACGAGCTGTCCGGCGCAGTTGGTCTTGCAGATAGAGACTGCTGAAGCGGAGGATGTAAGGGTATGGCGCAGGACACTTCTAATCGCAGAGATGGAGGGCGATCAGGGAGATGCGCATTGAGGTGCCGTAGAGCAGTCGGCGGAGTTCGTGATGCGTTGTCGAGAGGGTTGACGTTCAAAATCCTGGGATTGTTCGCGATCTTCAAAGGTTTAACTGGGGGTTTCGCTAGTGCTCGGATACTTGGGCTTCCAAAGGCCGGCCGGCATCAACACGTACAGTCAACAGATGTACTGAGGCCAAGTCAGCAGCAACAGTTATTGTAAATGCTTCAAGTATGGGCTTGGCGCCGGCTGACAGGATGCAGTTATTTGCTTGGTTTGAAACGGATTCAATAACGGTTTTGATAATATAATGGCCATATAGAGAATCCTTGGCTTTTATTCACACACGTGACGTCTACGTAGCGCCTTTTCAAAGAGCTGCAAGAGGAGAGGCTGATATTGACGAGCTCTTATCAACACCGTTTGCTCCGTACCTTACTTCCCACCGACCTTCAACCGCAACAGCTCAGCAGGACAGATATTGAGCTGAAGTCACCATGGCAGAAGTATTTCCAGAATTGGCGCCGAAGTTTGCGCCATTCTTCGGGATGGTATGTTGCCACGCTTGATGATATTGATGGTGGAGGCACTGACAGCTTCTGCAGGCGGGGATTTGCTTCGCGATGACCTTTGGGTGTATGACTATTGATGCTGGAACAATGGAAGTATGCTAATTGGGTGCAGGTATGGGAGCGGCATACGGAACAGCGAAGTCAGGCATTGGAATTTCCGGAGTTGGTATCTACAGACCAGATCTTATCATGAAGGTGGGCAGACTCTGTGGATTGGAAGCTACGTGGGGCTCCGCTGACCTGGTCCAACAGTCTCTCATCCCCGTTGTCATGTCTGGTATCATTGCGGTCTACTCTCTAGTCATTGCTGTTTTGATTGCCTCGGACATCAACCCTCCTGGAGGAGAGGGTTCATACAGTCTATTCAAGTATGAATTTCCCGTTCAGCATCGGTTTGCAGATGCTAAATAGTACAATAGTGGTTTCATGCATCTTGCATGCGGTCTCTCCGTAGGTTTGACCGGACTTGCTGCTGGGTACGCGATCGGGATTGTGGGAGATATGGGCGTGCGATCCTACATGTCTCAGTCGAGGATATTCGTTGGAATGGTCCTGATCTTGATTTTCGGAGAGGTGTTGGGTCTTTATGGGTCAGTATAGTCTATACTACCACTGGCTGGGCCGTCGCTAATGTGCACAGGCTCATTGTCGCTTTGATTCTCAACACGAAGAGCCGAGGATAGACGACGAAGGCTTCAGCCTTCACCAACAACGCACGAAGACCATATGATGATATTGGAGAACTGTGGGGGAAATAGTGTTTGACTAGGAGATAGGGAAGCTGCATTGCTGGAGTTCGGGTGTGTATAACGGGCAATAAAGTCGCATTGCAGATGGTACGATTCGAATATCATGTACAGTTCATCGATAAAAGCGGAATAGCACATGTGCGACTGCACATATTCCCTTGCCGATAGATTGCTGGCCGGCTGAGATCCTCTGTAAGGAAGGCCATGGGGAGACTTGATTTTTGCCTTCGGCCAGTGTCGAATTCCCTTGAACAGCTCAATGAGTCTCTCAACTTCTTCTTTGGATAAGTGTCCGAGTTAATGGGTCTGTTCGAAAATCCCTCATTCGTTCCATTATCAATTTTCACAATTACATCAGAGATTCTCGGTGCCGATACCTCTCCTTCCCCTTTGGCTTTCTTCTACACGGGATTACCATGACCGTCTACTTTCTCGCTCCAATCTCTGCACTAAGTCCTCTTAGAAATCTATTCCACATTTCACGTACTCACTGGTCAATATATGGAAGCTCCTTTTGTGGGTCATGTCCGTGAAAGCTCCACAAAGTGCGCTGCAGCTACACTACTGGAGGAAGCTTGAAATTCGGAAGCGCAGCACGTCCCTTATTGAAGTTAACTAGACATATATTTTATTAGGCTATACTTGTACAAAGCGGTGTGGCGTTGCTAGAGCGCCGTATGAGGCGATTGCCGAATTTTAAGGTTCATCGTGGCGGCAGGATTTTGGGGAGCGAAGTCATTATGGGGACTCCGAGCTCCTTCGCCTTCCTTATCGGGGCCTGCGAGCCGCATCTACTTATTTGCAAGGGGAATCACATCATGCATTGTAGATGATGCACGGTGCAGTAAATGGCGTGAGAGGGCAAGCTATTGTATTGGTGGCAAGGCAATATACGAGCGGAGGCTATGGTCACTGGGCTTCCAACGTACAACTAGCAATGTACCTTATACGGTATCTTATACGAAACATGGATAAACTTGGGGAAGCAAGACAGCGGCGAGAGTAATGGCAATGACCAACAGGCAATTATAAAGCTGCAAATGTGCTTCGGTTCGGGTAGACTTGGCAGGTCGATGGGCAACCTCGATTATCTACCGTTCGAGTCAGTCTGTCAGAATTGATGGTACTTCTTAGCGGTGGTACTTATTGATGATCGTTTCACTAGACATACCTGTTGATTGGTGGTAGCCGAAGAGAGCATCGTGACAGCGCCCCTCACCAACCTGCGCCATTAGTCCTAATCATTCGCCAGCTGTCGCTCCTTTCATTTGCCCCTCTTGTCTCCTTCATTCGCACCAAGACCAACGCCACCGGTATTAGGCGGGCTGAACTACTGCAGATATCCCGTTCCCGAGTGACCTCTCTTTCTCTCTCTCTGCCGGCCGAAACCGCCAACGCCAAAGATTCTAGTGCGACCTTTTCGCATCCGCCTCACCTCGCTTCTGCATCCCAACTTGCAAGTCACCATCCACCTTCCACTTCCATGGCTTCCATCCCCATCGCAGCCAAGTCGCCAAGACTACCGACAGGCGGTTTGTCCCAGACCTTCCAAACCGTCTATAGGTCAGAGACCGTATTGGCAGAAGCTTGATTCAGCCATCCACACGCCGTAACCAGGAAACTTGCATACCAGCAAATGCTTGTTTCTGGTCCTATTCAGCCGGTTTCTTTCCAGCGTTGTATCTCCGCTTATGCTTGCACATTAAATACGCGATGTCGAAGCTCAGGGGCATTTGATCCGGGAATTAAATCACTTACACCTCAGAATTCATGCGAGCCCCGGTAAAAGGCGTCTAACTCCAGGTCTGGATAAGAATGTGTACTACCAGCAAGCTCTGCAGGGCGCTTCTAGCGGTTCTACAGAATCCGTTCTGACTAGGGCCTGCCAACGGCATTTGTCCATGTCTGCGTTCTGACTGGCGGCCTTACCCCACCACAAATCTGCTGTAGATCAGGAACAAAGGTGCCCACCTTCCTATCGCGGACACAACCCCGGCACTGCACCACATACTGTAGGAGTAAACTTTACTTTGCCAACTCCTGCAAGTAAGTGCGCCTCATCTTCGGTCCAATCCGGCAGTCAGGCTCTCTCTACTCTAAATGAGCCCCGTTTCAAGCTAAAAGTCATCCAGCCTGTCGCCTCTCAGAATCCCGTGTGGATCATTGCTTATGCTTGCTTCCTTCCTTCTGTTCTGTCCCTGGCTCCTCCCCGGAAGGGAAGCTCTCGGGTTTAGCACGGCGTCCATCTGGCATGTAGACTCCCCTGAGCTTCTTTCGCGATATGACGATCTATGTGGGATCCCGGGGTCGGCTTCCCCGTTTTGATTCGCAAAATCCGTCCGACAGCATGGTTCTAGGTCATACCAAGGCGAGTGTTCCACTCGAAGTGAGTTACTGTTGAAGACATATAAACTGTAGTTCGTCCCATCTCAATGTCTTTTTTCTCCATCCCTTTCACTGCTTCATCTTCTCTGGTCTACTCCGAACAATCAATATCTTCAAGATGATTACCGCACTCTCTGTTCTTGCTCTTGCCGTTGCGGCACAAGCTGCACCTGCTACACCACTTACCAGCAACATCACTGTGTAAGTCCCCTGATCATTTTATTGGATTCCATATCTATTTTAAAGCCTTACAGCTTTTGAAATATCGAAAATGGCCATCTTTCAAGCATATAGGATAAATACTAATTCTTCACAGTGACGGTAGCGGTGCTTTCTCTGCTCCAGCAGTCAAGAACCCCAACTACGTGCGCAATGGCACAGCTGCGATGCTCAAAGCGTACGCCAAGCACAGATTGACCCCAACAAAGGAGATGCCAGCAGAGTTCATGTCTGCTTTGGCTAAGCGCCAGGATGGCTCTGCACCAGCCATTCCCTCGGATGGAGTTGAATACCTGGTCCAAACATCCGTTGGTGGACAGAAATTGAACTTGGACTTCGATAGTGGTAGCTCGGATCTGTAAGATACTCAAATGCATCCATTCTTGATGTCTTAGAAATACCGAGACATTAAGAAGAGGCAGATGAAGGGCACAAATGCTAACAGATCCATAGCTGGGTTTTCTCGTCCTCCTTGTCAACCGCCAACACGAAGGGCCATGATGTGTACAACCCCGCCTCCAGCTCTACCTACAAGAAGCTGTCAGGATACACATGGCAAATTGAGTACGCCGATGGATCCGGAGCTTCAGGAACTGTTGGAACCGATACAGTGACGATTGGCAGCACGACTGTTGAGGGACAAGCTGTTGAGCTTGCGACCAAGGTCTCTACTGCCTTCGTCTCGGATTCAGCTGACGGACTTGTTGGTTTGGCATTCAGCAACATCAACACTGTTCAGCCCCAGCAACAATCCACTTTCTTCGACAACGCCCAGAGCTCTCTGGACTCCCCAATTTTCGCCGCCTACCTCCCAGCCAACGCAGACGGCGCGTATGACTTCGGTTACACCGACAGCTCCAAGTACTCCGGAACCATCGAGTACACCAGCGTTGACTCCTCCAACGGTTTCTGGGAGTACCCCTCCACCTCATACAAGGTCGGAACCAAAACTTACTCCCAGTCTGGCTTTACCGGTATTACCGACACCGGAACCACCCTCCTCCTCATGGGTGATTCTGCCGTTGACAACTACTACGCCGCCGTCTCTGGCGCCTCGTACGACAACAGCCAGGGAGGATACACCTTCCCCTGCTCTGCCACCCTCCCCACTCTCTCCATCCGCATCGGCTCCACCAACTACGCCACTGTTCCAGGCTCCGTCCTAAACTTCGGAACTGTTAGCGGAAGCACCTGCTTCGGTGGTCTGCAGAGTGTTGGAAGTGGAAGCCAGGCTATCTACGGTGATGTCTTCTTGAACGCCAACTACGGTGTCTTTGATGCCAGCGGACCATCTTTCGGATTCGCTCCCATCGCCTAAGTTATGATTGAGAGGGGATGAAGGTCATATTTCTGTTGTAGATATTGCATATGCATGAGATGGAGTTATTTATTTTTATTTCATTATATAATGTCAAAGAGTTGCAACTCACATTGCTGTTTGAAATGTGACGTCCTGCGGGTGATAATATTGGCCATATCTTTTCAAAGGTCGTCCGGCCTCAGTCTTTGTAGAAGACTCAACCTTTCTGAGACATTTACAGCACTTATTTTTACTCTAAGCCTCTTTTGTGAATAAACAAGTATGAAGCCTTCGGGCCTGCTTGAATGGAGACATATGTACCTTCCATGACACTCACAAGGCCTAGATCGGATTGTATCATTCCCGAGGTTAAGCAATGGGCTTCATCCAGAGCCCCCACCGTTATCTTTCACCAGATCCATATCGGTAATCTCCATTTCACTCGTCACTAACCCACATAGCCCCCTATTCTTCACCGCACGTGACGCACTTTAAAAGCTCGGTCCCAACAATATGCGCCCCGCATCCCCAGATTTGCCCTTCCCAGCCTATCACCCCGCGCTACCCCTCACTAGAGCCCTTCTAGAACACCAACCACCACCCCGGCGATAAGGCTACTTCCCACACGCGGGGCACAGAGCAATACTTAATACAACTTCATATTCCCCCGTTTTATTCCGATTTCTTTCGTTCTGGCAGTCAACTTCCTCTGGCAATGGATCATCCTCCACCTTATACCCCGCGCGCACATCGCGATGCGGAAACAGCTTCTATAAGATCGGCTGCGCCGTCCTATACTAGCGCGGCTCCGAGTTATAGATCTACTGCCCCTTTGGGACCCTACGCTTATGCGGGGTCATCTTCGTCTTCATCTACTCCTCGCCGAGGAACGGAACCTTCTCTCGCTTTGTTCCAGAAGCTTGCTGCTCCGTAAGATAACCCGAAGCCTTTCTCCAGCATATTGAGACAGAGGGCATTTATATATGCTTTTCTATCCTTAATACACGCGCTTTTGAAGTCTCTTATCATTGCAATAAAATTGTAAAAGCAAAACTAACACCCCACAGCGCCGTCAACCCAAACCACCACGCCGTCGCCCAGCGCCGCGCAACCGCCATGACCACCTTCACGGAAGCGATCCTCGCCGCCGCCATCGACGGCCCCGACGCCGTCACCGCCCTGAAATTCAAAATGGACGCCGAAGAACGCGAGCGTTGCATGCGCACGCTCGAAGACCCTTTACTCGTCG
>QGMK01001240.1:0-11786 GCA_007825345.1 Lachnellula suecica | reverse complement strand
TAATAAGTTCTATATATAGAAATAGTATTTTTATATTATTTTTAAAGATATATTATTTTCGAATCTTAAAATCTAAATTTATAGTTTTTATTTTTGTAAAATTGCTAATTCGCTTATTTTCGTTTTTGCGGAAGTGTAGGTGTAGCCGACTGTATAATAGGCAGTTGACTCTGTAGATGATATCTGCAGGCAGAGGATTATGTTCGATGGTTTGGAGGAGAGCCTAGAGCTTATGGAATGGGATGGCATAGATTGAGTTGTGGGAATTAGTGTCAAGGAAAGGCAGAAAAGTGAAGCATGCGATACGAGAGAAGTGGCGTGGGGGAGTTGCTGTCAACTTATTCTTACTTTCATTCATTCAGTCATTTCAGAGTGCTGGGTTGAGAAAAATTTGAAGATGAATGAATGTGAAGAGAAGGCCGAGGGGTCAATACTTTGTCACGCATATCCCCAACTTCAGCATACCTCCCAGGCTTGAATAGGTTTTAGATGGACGAAACATTGATACTGAAGATCAAATCTTAGCTTACACAGGTGCAATAAATATTTCCCTACGCAACCTGCGAGCCCTAAGTTTGAGGAGAAAACACAGAGTCTTGTGACCTCGCTTCATCACCAAAGCTTCGGGTATAAGTTGGCAACTTCTGGAGATTTGGTACTTAGATTTATGCACTATGCGAAGTAATGTAAATATGTGGAGCTCCAGAGCGTGAAGATGTACATTGCTTGACCTGGGACACAAACTTGGTTTGGTAGGGAGGGCCACCATGGAAGGTTAGACAAGAGAGAACGGAAAGGGGTCTGGAATAGAAGACCTGCTGTCAGACCAGCTTGCTGGCATTCATTCGTTCGTTCGTTCATCTGCACTGGCGTGAGAGTATCTTACCTTAGGTATTGGAACGAAGACGGGAGAAAACCGGGGCCCTCTACTTCACACGCATCTGGCCACGTACCAGCGGAGTCAACTCGGCTCGCGAACATGACCTGGTAGTCATAAAGATCGTTCTCCACATTCCCAAAAAGCAAGGGTGCTTGCGCAATATATGCCTCTCCCACGCCGTTAGGTGGCGGAAGGAAGATCGAGGTGTCGTGACTTTCATCCCCCGCATCCAGGGTATAAAATAGAATAACCCGGCCACAAGGAAGATATGCCAAGAACTACGCCGGATACCTCGGGTTTATGGTTGTGTGAAATAAGGAAATGAGATTGGAGAGTAGTAGGACTGATTGACGTTGAAAATATAAAGTAGCGCGCTGGAAGTTCTTATCGAGAGACCCGGAAAGTTCGACCAAGGGACGGTTAGAGAGTTGCTGCCAAGTTTTATTTTGCTGTCATTCATTCCTTTACACATGAGGCGAACGCGCAAAAGAAATGGAATGCCGAGGGGTAAGAAGAAGAAATAAGCTAAAACCGTTATTCCCTAATGGGCACACGTAGTGCCGTACTTCCGAAGAACTTCACAGAAAGCCCGTGGACCCTCTTTCGCCTCATTCGATCATAAGTTGCGGGGAAGATTATAATTCTACTAGATATATATATGCGACTAGAACAACCGAGCTTGCATCTCATTTTTTCTTCGGGATTAAAGGGCAAAGGACGATGGTTGGAGTGACTTCAATGACAGCGATTGGAGTACAAAAGAACGTTTTCCGGAGGCTTGTGGATAAAGCCAAGAAATTCAAATATGTGTCTGACAATGTGCAGAACCCAGAGGTAGCAGAGCTTTCATAGGTGGGAAATGTAATAACACAGATGTGTTGGAAGGGAAATCGCCAGCTAAAGGAATTCGCCAAAGTTGCGGCAATTGGGATGGAAGAATTGCTGTCAAATTTCCACCTTACTGTCATCCATTCATTCATTCACCCGTGATTGGGGGTCTAATTTCGAGCAGAGCGGGAAGCTGGGTGAAGGAAGCTGCGGCGAACTCGAAGGTCTGCTTCCGGCTTGGACGGACGCAACCGAGGTATATTAAAATCCTTCGGCGACATAATTGTCTATAGTTCCTTGGTTGGTCGGAGAACGCTCGCTAGATATACCTTTCCGACGGTGACTTCTCTGGTAGTGACCCACTCGTCCCCTCGCGGCTCGGTGAGTTATATTAACTTTTGAGGCAGTGATTCAGGTGGATATAAAAGAACTAGCCTGGCACTTTAAAAGATATGGGAGAAACATAAGAATCGAGAAGCCTATAGGGGACACGCTGGAGGACTTGTAAGTTTGAGGGGCATTGAATGGCCAAGAAAAGGATATGCCTTTCAAGGAAATGAAGATAAGAATGAAATTTCTTATCAGATGGAATGATAGGACGAGAAAAGCTGTCGAATAGTAAGCAGCTGTCTTTTTTTCATCCTTTTCGCGCTGGACTATACCGAGGCATGTCACAGGATATATGAGTGAAAAAGCCTCGCGATGCTGATGAGGACGAGCATTTTTGAGTCGAAAATGCCGTAAACAAAGTACCAACGGCCTGAACTTTAGTCTCAGAGTCGAATCAATAGTGATTAATCACAAGTATGACCGAAGACACGTAGAGATTTATACGCCGTGAAGATGTTAGAGGTCTGACTCGTCCCTATTCCTGGTCCTAGAAGGGAAGGCGTGACGGTGGTGTTGAGTTTGGGTGCCACTGGCCACTGGGTGGGGTATAAAAGGATCAGACCAAGTAATTGAAGGACTATTCAAGAGATATCATTGCGAAGACGCTAAACCAAGGCGAGGAACGAACGAACGGGAGCGTAAAGGAAATAAGAACTCCATTGGCTATAAGGAATAAAAAAACCAACTCGCGTGAAGATGGAGCAAGTGCGAAAGAGGAGTTGCTGTCAATTACAACCAGCTGTCATTCATTTGGTGGTTTTAAGATTTCATATGGGCAAGTGGGATGATCAAGATCACAGAAGCAATAAACCGAAGACACATCTGAGGGTAGACGAGCCTTCGGTAGCTAGTTGGGCGTTTGGCGACTACCCCACAAGCCAGCTTATATTGTCAGCTAAGTACTCAAACTTTCCGATAGTTGACTTATTCGAAGCTGCTGAGATACATATACAGCTGATGGCCCGACGAATTGGGTCTTGGAAGCCTGGAAAAGAAGGAGTGGCGAGCGAGGCGTTGAGGTTGAGGGCCGTTTGGTGGGACTAAAAGAACAGCTTTGACGACAAGGAATTCTTCAAGTACTAGCCCAAGAACATGAAGTACACATCTATGGACAAAGCCAAGAAATGGTAGGACAACAGTACGTTACTACATTAAGAGAAGGCGGATGTGCTTTGAAATGGAAATGGAAAGAGCGGAACGAATTACGTGGTGAATGGGAGAGTCGCGATGAAATTAGGTGCTGTCAAGATCTATTTACTGTCATTCATCCATTCGTTCACTGATCATTGAATGAGGCAAAACGTTCTATAGAAGAAGGTTTGGGGAAGGAAATAAAGACAATATTCGCATGAACGCTTCTGCTTCCCGACTGGACGGAACACTTCACACATCAATTGAACCACAGCAGATTCGTTTGGAGATACAAATATTTCAATAATGTTTGCCATGCTAGATATACGAGCCCAAAGTGCGTATTCTCGAATGTGGATCAGCAGAGTGTGGGAGCGCGTGAGGGTGAGAGGGCTCTGGCTGCGTGGAAACTTTTCGGGTTATAAAAAAGGCAGCTCTGGCAAGGGAAGAAGACATCCAAATAATAAGTCGCCTGGAACCCCTTCAAGGGTACAGAAGAGAGCCAAGAAGGGCGACATAATAGCAGCAGAATGTTGAGGAGTCAAAAAGATGCGTTCTGCAAGGGATGGAATGCACGAGGCTGCCTTTGAAACTCGAGAAACACGACAAAGTTGCTGTCAAGTCCTATCTATTGTCATTCATTGTTTGGATCATTCGTTGAGAAGAAGTTCTGGTGGACGAGGAATTGAAGGACAGCAGTGATGACGGAGAAATGAATGAACAAGCCTGCTCACGGCTCCCAGGCCTAGGGACAACCGAAACAAAAATGAGGTGTAGGCAGAACTCACGCTTAGATGAGTGATCTGATGATTTGGACGTTCTAGATATAGGCGCGAAGTGAGAACTTTGAGTGTTAATTCACTTATGTTTAGGAACTCGTCGGGGTCGGAGGACTTCCTGTTTTGGGGTATAAAATAACTGGCTTTTGAAATCTAAGAATCATCCAGGCTGTGAGTCGGATCTTCTAAAAAGATTCATGGCCCGAGAGAAAGTCTGGAATTAGAGAGATATCAGGACATCGACGACGCCAGAGTAGTAGACCTTCTTTACAGGCAGTTTTGATAGAACTCCTTACTGATTTGGACAGATGCGACGAAAATAGCTGCTGTCAAGTCCAATGCACTGTCATTAATTCAATTAATTAGTACAATAGACAAATTTCAGTGGAGAATTGGGTAAGGAGTGATGACGGTGAGTCGGATGAACAAGTCTGCCCTCGGCCTCGAGAGACACAATTCGCCAACTAGTTGACATAATATTGCTTCAGATGCGATTATGGCGACGGGGGAAAGTACAACATTAATGATTGGGATACTAGATATAGCGCAGTGAGGACTCTCGTGAGGTCAGTCAGCGATATCGGGGAACTCGTGAGGGACAAGGGTACTTGCTATCTGTGGTATAAAATGCCAGATTTTGGCAATTGAACAAAACTCTAAACACTTGAATGTCATTATATAAAAAATCCATGTCCGGGACAACATCAGAGAAGGGTGACCTGGTAGGACGTTGCTGCGTCAAGAAGTGAACATGCGGATCAACAAGAAACGGCAAGCGCGGACCGTTTATGGACTAAAAAAGACGAGACGAGAAAAGGTGCTGTCAAGTCTGCTCTCTCATTCATTCATTCAAGTCAATGAATTTGAACATAATCCGGCTGCAGTGAAAGAAAAATAAGTTTTTGGTTGGCGGGGTAGAGGACGCGGTTCGTGAGGTGAGGAAGGCAGCCGTGCCGGCACTTCTGTTTTACCAATCCCTGAAAAATCGTTCAAGTATGTTCTTACCATTAGCAATGCAGTATGGCTTTAATAATATTGGCATGCTGTTTTACACGGCGAGGAAGAATAGTTGGACAGACAGAAAGGCTAGACTTGAGATGATGTTGGCGATATAAAATGAATGAACCCTCAACCCAGCGTTTCTCACCAAACGAAAACAAGACAGGTGAACAGGTGTGTATGTGGACCAACGGTAGAAGTATCGATAGCGGAAGGTGTCAGTTGCTCGCGAGGAAATTACCCGTACCTTTTTCTGAGAAGATGGAGCTTTGAGGGTAGCTGCTCTGAAAGTTTGGAAAGATGCGATGAGAATGGCTGCTGTCAACTTGAAGCTTGCTGTCATCCACGACACTGATTCTAGCTGGGGGGAGAGCTGGGCCGCAAGGTGGCTCAGCTGACAAGTTGGTTCTACGGGTGCAGAATAAATCACGATTAGCCAGCTGCCTTTGGCTCGTCAGAACCGATTCCCGTGAACTTGAAATACTCCGCGTCGCTCAAAAGTGCTGGCTTTGACGAGGAGAGAGAGTTCTCTCTTTAAATACCCGTATAGTGGCATAGAATGGAAAGAGAACAATAACGCCACGCGATTCTCTGCGTTAGACAGTTGAGACTTTGTTGTGGTCAAATACTCCGCTGCGGAAGAATGGTGGTGCTACTGCATATAGTTTCTATTAGAAGAAGAACGAAACGGTGCTGCTGCGCTAAAAGGATTTGGGTCTGAGAAGGAAGTGGCTGCTTGAGAACAGTTCCGGGGCCTGGGGGATCTAGAATAATGCTCGTTGACGTCGAGTCTTGCTGAACCGCAAGGAACGGATTGCTGTCAAATCTAAGACTGCTGTCATTCGTTCATGATTCGTTCGGCGCCAGGAAGAAATGGAACCAGAAGTGAATATAGGAGCATCTTTCTAGTCCGAGATAATCCACAGGTTCGAGGAGAGCCATCGAGCCCTCGAACACCCATTCCCATATTGCCTTCCATGATAAGTAACTCAATGAGTGTAATCTTATCAAATGATAGATTGCATACATTATATACCCAACCCGCGCAAGGGCAACTTGTGGATTAAAGTGGGGCTGACAGTGGAACGGATACACAGCTGTGGCGGCACGGGGCATTCATATACTCTACGCAGAGCTTCAAGCTTTTGGATATTGCAAGAATGAATACAAAGTAGTAAATATGTGTAGGGAAAATGGAAAAGGAAGAGAATGAGGACACGAATCGAGAAGTTTTAGGCGATGCTCAAATTTGTTGAACCGGTTCAACATCTGCCTGGGCCAATACTTGCTTTGGTTAGAATGGATGAGTTGCTGTCAAGTGCGAAGGTGCTGTCATTCAACGGTCTTTTTGACGCCGGGAAGGAGTATAAGTTCGAAGTGATTGACGGAGAATTATTAGAGCGCGAGGTGAGCCACAGCTTCGATAGTAGCTATCGAGCCCCTGAGCTCCCTTCCCATATATTTTCGGCTACTTCAATATCTGAACACGTATAAACTTACAAGAAGAGAGATTGCAGACATTATATACCCAGCCGGCGCTCGTCAACTAGTAGAGTGGGGCTGAGCGTGGAAAAATTGAACACTTGTGGGTGCGCGTGCCTTTATTAACCCCTAAGGAACAACAAAGTTTCTACATATCGCTTCAGATACAATGATACAATGCCTGGTAAGAGCAGCAAAACAGAGCGCAAAGGAGGAAAAACCAAAATCGTTGAGTAAAAGCTCATGCCGAAACTTTACGACTAATAAGGGCTAGTTCTCGGTTTTGTTGAGATTGGTTGACTGCTGCTTTCAAGACCAAAGCTGCTGTCGTTCATTGGTTGCTTTGAATCCAAGAATCTGTAAGGACAAGGAGGAAATACCGAGCATCACTTGAGCTTGATTTGGAGCAAATCAATTGCTCGCCGAGTAGGTAACAAGCTACTGGTAAACCTTGCTCATAAAATCCTTTATGGACTCTTCAAGGTCGAAGCTTAATTCCTCTGAGGAAAGAGTTGCAGGTCTAAAATACCTATTAGATGGACAGGCGGTTCATGGAAACTTCCATTTGTGGCCTGAAACTGGGCGTGGAAGGTGTGGCGAGATCCAACTATATTGTGCCACGACGAACCTTGCATTCTTGCATGTCTCTGCAAGCTGAACGGTGTCAAATGGAATGTCTCAAGGAAAGCATCCGCGAAATAATCTAAGAAGTCTTACCATGAGCCGCGAGAGGGGCACGAAATCTCGGGCTGAAATTTGTTGACCAAGGAAAAAGACATCGTGATAGTATTGAAGATGCTTACTGTCAAGTTCACAACTGTTGTCATTCATTCATACTTCAGACATTAAGATGAAAGTGTGACTAAATTGAGACTTTTAGTAGAGTTTGTGTTTGAAGGTGGACTTGGAGGGCAGCTCACCAGCAAAGTATTGGAACACTTGGGCACACCAGTGTAATCTCCATGAGCGGTTAGCTGTAAGGAAGATTAATCTCGTCAATGAAGTGACTGTTGGATTTAAGTACCTTTTGGAACGAAGTTTAAAGATTGGAACCTCCGAGGTAAGTGTGGCGCTGGGCGTGGAGGGATGGAACAGTCGTGGCGGTGGGGTGCTTTTATTTCCCGGAAAGAACCTCCAGCATCAGTATGCGATTATGGGCAATATCAAGCACCGATTTATGACTCGAGGAAGGAAAGACGAAAGCAGAAGAGCACTGGTGCGTGATCGGGGGAAAAGATTACAAGCGAGAATTGCTTACCGGTACCCCGAACCTAGCTCGGTTACTTTGGGTTGAGGTGAGTTGCTGTCGAGTCAAAGTTTGCTGTCACCGTTATATTGGTTCTTTTATAAGACAAAGTTACGGGACTCAAAGGGTATTTATTGGGTTGCTGATATGCTGTTGTACACATGAACGGGGGATGATGGCTCCAGTGGGTTGACTAGACCATCGGCTCAGGAATGCCTCCCTGCAATCGAATTCCTTCACCTTTTTCAAGCTGCTGAACTGTTCTTTCCCAAAGATGTTCTTTGAATACCACTCAGGATTCCTTCGTGCGCTAAGTTGTGACACTTGGTGCTGAGGAGGGGACGTATGGGGAGGTTAGGACTTCCTTCCCCTACAAATGATGAACGATAGCGCCCTGCGCTCATACCGAAATGAAAAAATGAACTTTCCGCTCGCTTCAAAAAGAGACGAAAAGCAATGGACTCTTAATGGAAGCTTCACTCGAAGACAGAACATCGAAATTGAGAGATTTCGCATATCCAAACTTAAATTATTTAGATCCACGCCGCTGGACTCTAGTAAGGAGGCTTATTTCCTTCTCCAAACTATTAAAAATGAGATTTCGCAATTATAAAATTTGGATTTGAAGAGTTTGGATCAAGGGCCGGCAATTTAAGCCTTATTTGTATTGAATAAAGGGGAGCTAACTTTAAAAAGCATGCCGATGAGCACCTCCAAACATTAATTTGTATTTTCCACCTCCAAACTTTTAGAGGTCAAGAAGTTTGGAAGTGGGAAGCTCGCCGAGTATCGGCAACTACCCTTTTAGTAGATAAGACGGTGTCTGGGAATAGCTTCATGTTAGTCCTATTAAGGGTTTCCGGGACCTCCAAAGTACGAAGTTTGGATGTGCGAAATCTCTCAAATAAAACGTCAAATGAAAATTTGCCGGCCCCGAACCTTGCTCGGCTGGATTTAGTTGGGTTGCTGTCAACCCAAGGATTGCTGTCACTGGCTTATGAATCAAACTCGGAAATGAGAAACGGAATTTGAGTTGAAGAGGGCAGCGAAGATGCAAAGACACACAGCAACGCAGGGCTTGGGTGAGTTGACGGGACCTTAGACTCATCAAAAGTGGATCTGTTATTGTCTAGGCTGGATGAATATCTGAGAAATGAAAGTAGAGGTTCTTAGATACTTCGTTCTGGAAGCTCCTTTCCGGATGATTGTGCTTGTGGTGCTGGGAAGGGAAGGTATGCGCGGGCTAACAACTTCCTATTCGGCAAGTGATGGATGAGTCGATGACAGCAGCCCGCGTCAACTGAAACTGAAATGGCCCTTCATACTGGCTGATCCAGGAAGAACAAATCCATGGGTACTCGCCGGATGTGTTTCTTGAAGGGATATATTGTATATAGAACGTCACTGGAGTTTGGATCTTGAGCAATCACCGATTTGATCTGACTGTTGACCGGCACACCGAACATTTCAAGACTACGTAAAAATGACTTCATTTTCAAAACAATACCGCGTGAACAAAAACTAACCATAGCCAAAAACCTCTCCAGTTTCAAAACACCAGGCTGAAACCCTCGAGCTGTGGCGCCAAAACTCAATTCAATCTGCCTTGGGCCGGGCGAAAAGCTCCGCAGTCGGTTCCATTGATATCCATCAGCTTCTTCTGAGGCCGTTCACCAGGATGAAGCGATTGACAACAGCAGACGCCACCAACATGTTGCAGGCAAAGAAGAGTACGCTCGGCGAGTGAATGCCCCTTCTCGGCCTCGAGTCATCCATCATATGGCGCGGGGCAAAGTGGGTGCAAGCCCTAGCACCTGTTGATTGGCTCGCTTAGCTTTTTTGCACCTAGCGCACAGAAACGCCACGCTAACCAGCCTACAAAAACAACCCCTCCATCCTCGCCTTGAAAAATTCCTCCTCCTCCTTGTCGCACATACCTTGATTCAAGCAATCACTCTGTGCAGTACGTTACCATCCCCATCCATCTCCATATCACGAAGACTTCTTCATCATCATCAAAGGCTTCATTACTAACATCTCCTCGTCGCAGATTCAACCTCCCTTCGAGAGACAATAAAAACCACACACACAACGAGAAAAATCCAATACCGCAACCATGGGGTGAGTCAACAGTCCATCTGCAAATCCACGCCGTCGACGTCTGCGCATCAACAGCATCATGGCGACGACGGCAGCGATCTTAATGGACTCTCCGCTGACCATACTCCTCTTCGCAGTAAGGAAAAGATGCACATCAACGTGGTCGTTATCGGCCACGTCGATTCCGGAAAGTCCACCACCACCGGTAAGCTGACCTCGATTTTCGACTGCGCTGCGCACACGCTCACACATACATACAGGCCACTTGATCTACAAGTGCGGTGGAATTGACAAGCGTACCATCGAGAAGTTCGAGAAGGTAAGCCGTTATTTCTTTTTTTGCTTTTTTTCGCTGTTTTCCCCCTCCGTCATCGTTGGTGCGGCCTTATCGTCAAGTTTTGCCCCTCGGTGGGGCAAAATCCTTTCGCTTCCCACCATCGAGTTTTTGCGCACCGCCCGGCCTTTTTTCTCGCGCCTGCACAACATCGGCATAATTTATGCACAACATTTCTGATTCTCATCAACCCCTCTACCCCTCAGTCAACTAACTCTCCTTCCAGGAAGCCGCCGAGTTGGGCAAGGGTTCTTTCAAGTACGCATGGGTTCTTGACAAGCTAAAGGCCGAGCGTGAGCGTGGTATCACCATCGATATCGCACTCTGGAAGTTCGAGACCCCCAAGTACTATGTCACCGTTATTGGTAGGTTGATTCAACTCTCATCTCATCTTATGCACCTGCTGACCCTCTGCAGATGCCCCTGGTCACCGTGATTTCATCAAGAACATGATTACTGGTACCTCCCAGGCTGATTGCGCCGTTCTCATCATTGCTGCCGGTACTGGTGAGTTCGAGGCTGGTATCTCCAAGGATGGCCAGACCCGTGAGCACGCCCTTCTCGCCTACACCCTTGGTGTCAAGCAACTCATCGTTGCCATCAACAAGATGGACACTACCAAGTGGTCCGAGGCTCGTTTCCAAGAGATCATCAAGGAGACCTCCAACTTTATCAAGAAGGTCGGATACAACCCCAAGACTGTTGCCTTCGTTCCCATCTCCGGATTCAACGGTGACAACATGATTGACAACTCCCCCAACTGCCCATGGTACAAGGGTTGGGAGAAGGAGACCAAGGCTGGAAAGTCCTCCGGCAAGACCCTCCTCGAGGCCATCGATGCCATCGACCCACCTTCCCGTCCTACCGACAAGCCCCTCCGTCTTCCTCTTCAGGATGTCTACAAGATTGGTGGTATTGGCACGGTGCCCGTCGGACGTGTTGAGACCGGTGTTATCAAGGTATGTGCGATGCTCTTATGTCTGATCCAATGCTAACTTCTCAGGCCGGTATGGTCGTTACCTTCGCCCCCGCTGGTGTCACCACTGAAGTCAAGTCCGTCGAGATGCACCACGAGCAGCTGGTGGAGGGTCTCCCAGGAGACAACGTCGGCTTCAACGTCAAGAACGTCTCCGTCAAGGAGATCCGTCGTGGTAACGTCGCCGGTGACTCCAAGAACGACCCCCCCAAGGGTGCCGAGTCCTTCAACGCCCAGGTCATTGTCCTCAACCACCCTGGTCAAGTCGGTGCCGGTTACGCTCCAGTCTTGGATTGCCACACTGCCCACATTGCCTGCAAGTTCTCTGAGATCCTCGAGAAGATTGATCGCCGTACCGGAAAGTCCATCGAGAACGCCCCCAAGTTCATCAAGTCTGGTGATGCTGCCATCGTCAAGATGGTTCCATCCAAGCCTATGTGCGTGGAGGCTTTCACCGATTACCCACCTCTTGGACGTTTCGCTGTCCGTGACATGAGACAAACTGTCGCCGTCGGTGTCATCAAGGTAAGCTTCATCCACCCCATCTAACCCTCGAACTACGCTAATATCTTCTCTGCAGTCCGTCGTTAAGGGTCCGTCCCTCCCCTCTCCCCTCCCCTTCCCCTTCCCCTGTCCTCCTG
>QGMK01001239.1:0-11810 GCA_007825345.1 Lachnellula suecica | reverse complement strand
TCTCCCCCGGCCCCAATCCACATCCCGCAAAATCAACGCAACAAAAAAAAAGAAAAATTTGCCCAGCTCTTGGGGTATTTAACAGCAAAACAAACCACAACATTTCCATCTCCCTCCGTCGATCAAAAAGTGTACAAAAGAAAGGCAAGGCAGACAACGCAGCTTTGTAGTAGAGTGGATGGGACCCCTTTCCCGTTCGCCGATCGCAACGCAGACAAGGAAAATGACGCTGTTTTTATCCGTGCAGTGAAAGCAAGGTGTTGTAAATGCAGCAAAGGACCAACGCGACCAAAATCAGTAAAAACGCCGTGCTTGATTTCCGCCCGCCCATCCTTGCCTGCCCGTAAACGCCGCGCTGAGGTCATGATATAAAGAAAGTTTGTCGAATTTGACTGGCCTGCGAGGCTAGTTTCTGAGAATGTAAAAGAAAATTGTTGGTACTGAGTGCACTATCGAGAGTAACTCATATAGTCTACCGTGTTTGAGGCGACTGAGGGTGCCCGTGGAGTTGGCTCTTCATCCATTGGGTCGTAGTGTGAAGAAGGCTTTGGTGTTTCGTTCAGGTCGATCTCGGCCACGCTATTACCAGGAGTTGTGAAGACTTCGGGAGGTGTCAAAGTCCCGCCGGTGATTTCGGAGGCGAGAGGAAGCTCCTCGGCCACAGTTGGAGGTGGTTCGACGCTATCGGCGCTGATGCCAACGTCTGATGATGAGACAACGCTTCCTCGGCTGTTGGTTCGCATCATTTCAGTGCCTAGCTTCGATCCGCGATTGGGTTTTGTGATGCTTTTTGGACTCTTCTCTCGAACATTTGTATCTCCCAGTTCCTCGTCTTCGTCGTCTCCAGACTCTGCACATTCATGGCGATGCTTCTCCATCGATTCCCGTTTAGCACGCATCTTCTCCGAAGAGCGTTGTCTAAGAAGTATTTTTTGATCTTGCTCCAGCCGACCCGGGGCAGAATCCTCGTGGAGAAGATGGTAAGGCAGTTGCTTTGGGAGGTCACGAGAATCGAGTAACGCTTCCTCATTGCTGATTCCGAGACCGCCATGGTCGTCCCAATCTCCAGTTGCTTTCCGACTGACGACTACGGCAATGTCATCGTTCATGAAAGATTCCGAGTCGCCAAAAAGACTCGAGCTGATGGAATCTTCACGACTTGAGCCTCTGAAGCTACTTCCAGCCATATGGGCGTATCCAGAAGAACCAGAAGTTGGACTATCCTCGGATCTTATACTTTCTTGTCGTAGACCGGAAGGCTGCGGATATCCCATAGGGACCGACGTAGTCTGACCAGGAGCAGGAGCTTTCCACTGACAGAGGCGGCATAAGACCTCTGTCAGCTTCGATGTCGTTGGAGGCTTCTCGATAAGGGCATCAAAGTGATGCGGCGCTTGGAGTTCTTTGAGGTATCCAGTAACTGCAACGATGGGCGTCTGAGAGTTCGCATTCTTTGTATCGCGAATCATCCTGGCGACATCAGCTCCGTTGATGTTAGGTAGCTTGAATTCCATCATGATTATGTCGAACTTGATCTCGCTCATGGCATAACGCATTGCTTCGGCTCCATTTGAAGCGGTAATAGTGCGGCATCTCAACTTCTCGAGGAGCTTCTCCATAACCATTCTTGAGACAGGGTGATCCTCGCAAATTAAGACATCAAGAGGCCGAAAGACGGGTCCATCTGTCACGTTGATCTGCGACATACGTCGAGAACTTTGACGGCGTCTCTGAACCCGAAGGAGGGCATTTGCCTTATCACCCTCATTGTCCGAGGACGATGGTGACATGTCGAAGACCTGACTTCGTCGTTTGCGGTGAGAAAACAGATCACCTGGGGTGGGACTGCCTTCCTGCGAACCAACAGTTTGGGACGAGCTCGGCTTGAAGGGTTGCTGGCCTGTCTAGGAGTCGAGATTTCTGCGGTGATAGAGCCAAAGGGGGCGGTGGAACTGCACGGCCTTTGATTGGAGAGGCCGCGGCAGAACTATTAGACTTCTGAAGGTTTGTGGGCATGCGAGGTACATCAAAGAAACTGCCGGGAGCAAGTGAGTTACTCGATTGGTGGGACAGACTAGAAGAATTGCTCGACGTCTTGCGTCTTCCTTCGCCGTTCTGGCCCGCAACGAACGAGACGAGGAGTGGAGACGATGGCTGCGATTGCCTGCTGGGTGACGAATTTGCTTGGTTCAACCCAGAGGGCGACGACGGGCGGTTACTCGCCTTCGCATTGGAAAGAGTTCTCTGGATTGGCATCGGCAAGATTGGACTACCTTCTAGTGTTGGGCCAGGTGAAATTGCACTTGTGGGTGCTGAACCGGGGCTCACAACAGCAGGCTTGCTTTGAGCGGCCATTGCTTCGGCCCGCAATTTTTGAATGACATCCTTGTTCGCTTTTTCTAAGACAGGAAGATTCTTGAAAGCAAAATTGCCAAAGTCGTCAGCGACAACAGGTTCACTAAGTCTGCGACTCTTTGAGTCACGAACATGCGGCGGGATGTGCAACGGCATCATGCCTCTCTTCACCGAACTTAGCGATGAATTTACCTGAGTCCGAACTTTGGCTAAAGCATCGTGGGGTCGATCAGGGTAATCTGCGCCAGGCGTGGAGGAAGGCGGTGACGCCTGGTCCTCCATCTCTTCCGCAAAAGATTGCAAGGTGGCGCCACGCGAGTCGAAATACTCCGTATCTTCTGGATTTTCAGGAGCGGGAATGAATTGTGCATCGTCTTCAAGAAGCTTTTCCCAATTTGTGCCCTCAAAGAATGCATGGTTTCGGATTTCTTCGCCACCGCAAGAATACTTCTCATCAGTATTGACTCCAAGGCGCTGACGTGGGTCAAGACACAAGAGCTTGTTCATCAAGTCTTTTGCTTCAGGAGAGACGTCAACTTCGTTGTCGTCTGGCCAAGAAATTCGTCGAGCTAGAATATTTTCAAACACCTCATCAGGGGTTCCTGCATGGAATGGTGGGTAACCATACAAGAACTCGAACAAAATACATCCAACAGACCACCAATCGCTCATTTCGTCTTGGCCAATACCATTAACAGTCTCCGGGGCTAAATAGTCTGGGGTGCCGACGAATCGTCGGTTGCTGTCATCAGGATCGAAAAGAGCCATGGGAGGTGGCATCATGCTTGTTTGAGGAGGCGTGTTTTTCTGCTCATTGCTTGACTGACTATTCGTTTGATGAAGCGACAGGAACTCAGGCGAGGCGTTTCCCTCGTTCTCGCTCATTTCGTCGATGGCAGATCGCCGGTGACCCATCAAATGTTGTCCCTGATTATCGTTGAGAGAGAAGCTTGTGAACAATTGATTCAAAGTTTCGCTGCCGCCACTATCGCTTCTACCGGACGTGCGACGTGAATCTTTGCTATACGTCCCTTCGCGACTTAAACTGAAGTAAGATGGAGTTGCCAAACTCGCTCCATGGTCCGGAGTCATCTGAGGCGTTGAACCCGGCGAATGATGCCCGTGAAAATCGAACGAGGTCGAACGCGACGAGCTAATTGAAGTGGTGCGTGCGAAAGGTCCTTGTTTGAGCAGATCGGGAGCAGACTCATTTGTCGTGCTATTAAGAACCCGCTTTTGACGGCCAATCAATCCCATTCTCGACAAACCGAAGTCAGTGAGTTTGAGATGACCTTTCTGATCGATAAGAAGATTATCTGGCTTCAAGTCTCGATGAACGATTCCCCGATTGTGGAGGTGCTCTACACCTAATATGACCTCTCCTAGATATTTTTTCGCCCAGTCTTCGGGAAGCCCGCCAAGTACCTTAATTAGAGATGCACAATCACCTCCATTAAGATATTCCATTACCAAGTAAAGATAGTCCTTGCTAGAGAAAGTCCAGTAAAGCTTTGCGACGAAGTCGCTTTCGCCTTGCCACATCATGATAGCTCTTTCCGCCTTGACATTCGTAACTTGATTTTTCGCAACCATATCGGCCTTCTTCAATACTTTAATGGCATAGTAATCGCCAGTAGATCGCTTCTTTGTCAAGTAAACACTTCCAAATGCACCCTTGCTGATAGGTTTGATGATTTCAAAGTCTTTGATAGATGGTGGTACAGCTCTAGCTTGCGGTGCACTAACAGCACTCATACGAGGAGACGGTGGAGGTCGTGAGGGATCTGATCCGGCGGCTGACGATTGCCGTCTGTGATGATGCGGAATGAGGGCAGGGGAACTAAATTCGCTTCCGGGAAGCATTGGTGAAGCTGTAGGAGACACGATACCTTCATGTGCAATGGGCAGTCCACGCGGCTTTGTTATTCGTAATGGCGACGAAGGTTGAGGCATCCTGATAGGCGATTCCTGCCGGTGAGGCGAGGTTGCACCTGGCAGAATGATACTTCTGCGATGGCGTTGACGCGAGCTTGCTGCACGGCGCAGATCACCAAATTCGGAAACTGGTGATTCGGTTCGGTTCGGTGGCCGAGACATTAATGACGAGGATCTAACACTTCCGTCACTGTCCCCAGCATCGCTCTCGAAGAACAAAGATTGCCGTCGCGAATCTTGAGACTGCGAAAGCATGCTGGCTGGTCCTTGAGATCGAGGTGTTGGGCATTCTTTGGGGCTGCTTGATCGGACAGAGTTAGCAGTTGACGCTGAGTGATGTCCTTCAACATGAAGCCCAAGCTCGGCCTCCCGTAGAGCAGCTGCAAGCGATGATGGTCCCTCAAAAGATCCGGTGAAGAAACCATCATCGTTTGCGGGAGTTCTCTCTTCCTCCGACTCGGAATCAGTAAGGTGGCCAGCTGCAATCCGGGCAGCTTTTCGCATGGCGTCATCAATACAGTCCTGAACTATCACTGAGAATTCCATTCTAATGCGTTCTGAGTACTCGATAATCCTCCGATGGCGAAGAACCGCTTCGACCTTTGCCTTGGCTGCTCTCTCACAGTCAGTGCACAGCAATGCGAGCCCTGCTTCTTGGTCTACGGTGTGTGTATTTGGCGATGACCATTGCATGACCTGAGATAACCGTCCTTCGGATTGAGGAGACTGCGTGCGAAACTCGCCAGGAGTTTGTATGGGCCCTTCCTTGATAGCTGGAGTGCTGATTTCAATTGCCGTATCGACTAGATCAAGTAACAATTCCACGATTCTTGCTTGAGGGCGTCGGACAGCAAAGGAGCGCTGGCGGGAATGGCCAAAGCCACCAGTAGAGGAAGAGTCTCGAGACCTTCCGCTAGGCGTACCGGGAGAAGCGGTGCCGGAGGAGGAAGATGTCGAGGATGTCGAACCAATGGGCATGCCCTTGTACTCGGCTTGGTGTTTCGGCGCAGGAAATTGATCGCCGGAAATTGGTCGGGACTTGCGGGCTTCCAGAGCATCTAAGACTTTGACAACTGCGTGACGATGTTCCGTCAAGTTCTCTTGCGCCATTTGAACCTCCATCTCAGCCTTGTGCTCTTGCAAACAAAGCTCCGTGTGCTTTTCAAACCACCACGGAGGAATCTGGCGCTCGCAGATTCGGCAGAGGACCGGGAGAGGAGGGGCATGATTTGCGGGGTCTGCAAACCCAACCTCTGCTAGAGTTGTAAGATAGCTTGCGAGAATCTCGGCGCCAGATCCCAGGGACTCGACGATTACATCTGGCAGGTCGATTTGAATCTCACGCGGTGCGATCCAGGGTCGAATCATCCACATAGTCTAATAGTACGATTAGTATTTCCTCGTTCATGGTGGATTGATGCAACTTACGTGACTTTCTCCTCCCGATGAACGATCGTATACCATAATACCTTGTCCCTCGAGGTCAATTGTAGCAGGTTCTGGCTGAGCAGCCGCTCCGTCGCCATCCTCTTCCACTGACTGTTCTGGAACCTCGATCGGTCCCAGCTTCGACTCGGGACCCAGCTCAACCGTAAATCTTATAATCTGACTGCGAGAATCATCCTTCTTCATCGATTCCACCACATCCGCAAAGACCTCCTTGTTGTCGCCAATCAAAATGTCCTTGATGGGCTTCCCTTGAACTGACTCGAGAGTTGTACCGATAACATCGGTCCACGAGGGACTGACCCACCGGATGTTACCGTCGAGGCTGAGGTCCATAATGACATTGAGCGTCTGCTCGGCAGCCTCTCTCAAGTCCTCCCGCTCCTCCCGAATGTCGGCGCTGAGAGAGCGCTCCATCTGACCGCCAGCCTGTGCGCGCAGCTGCGACACAGCTGGCGGTGCCAGCATTTGGTTGTTTACCTCCATGGCCGTTGAGACTCCTCAAAATCAGTTCTTGCAAGCACATTGACCGTATCTATCGTCGTCCGAGGGCCCTTGGAATCCCTCGCCTGTTGCTGTCATTCGCGTCGCCGGGGTGCGCTGGTACGCTGGAAGCCGCCGAGGGGTCTGGCAGAGCGCCGGATACTAGCAGCGGACGGCGACGAGAGACATCATGGGGATTGATGCGATGTCTCTGGGTGGTGGTTACGGTGTTGTCGGTGGTAAGCACCCTGTGCAAGCAGCGTTGGTCGAGCAGAGCCGTACTCGTGCCCGTGGCCAGGGAGGGCGGTGGAGCTGCAGGACCCTGGCTCCAACAAAGGAGTAAGTTGCCCAGCACTTCGTGAATACAGCACCGTCGTTCGCAGCGGAGGGTTACAGCAATGGATGGTCTTCGTCGTTGTCGTCGAGGTCGAGGGTCGAGGGTCGAGGGTTCGTCGTGCGGTAAGAAAGTTGCGTCGCGGAGGATTGTTAGGATTAATTCAGAACCCCGTCTCGCGAGCTCGCGTACTGGGCTGGGCAACTCTGACGGGCGGGCTGCGGGCTCGCGAGCGGGGTTGGACACCGGCCAATCAAGTCGACGCTGAGGGAAACTAAAAACAAAGCCCCAAGCTTCCTTCTTCCTCCCTCTTCTGTACCTAAGGATTTCCTTGATTTGGCTCTTTCATGAATCTATATTTATGCTTGTGTTTTGATGGCTCTGACTGCTCCAGCTGGTGTTGGACTTTGATGAAGAAGTATTCTACTTATCAGCACTCTAAAGCAGCAGCCAGCTTTAACTCCTCACAGCTTACTACAGTACCTATTTCTACAGCTTATTCTGGCTGAGCTTACGCATCCTACGGTTTCACCTCTTTAGCACTTAAAAATCACAAGCCAAATGATTCTGTTACTGAGTCCTTTCTGCTGCATTGTTCTGACTACAGCTCCTACTCCCACAGCAACTCCACTCGATAGACGCATACAATAACAAAACAATAGAGTATCCACAATATCAATATCAAATATGAACTGATTCCCAGGGGCAGCCAGTTAGCATCTCCACTGCCCTGCTCCCCTACAATCAGTTGCTGCACGGCGATCGAAGACACCAATTACCCAGATTGAAGCCATCACTCTGCTTATCCTTTGAATTAACTCAACGCTTCTCATGCATCTCTAACTGGCGAGTGCGGCGCGCGATCTCTGATGAGGGGCACGGTCGGAGTATTTCCTGCTTCCGACCAGTACCTACCGACAACACTACAACCACCTCTCCGTATGGCTCTCCGCATGAGAAAGAAAGGCTCGACACAGCCCTTCAGAACTCTTGTTGAAATACTTCACAATGTGTAAGACATCAAACTACCGGCTTGAACGAGGTTTGAAAAAAGAAAATTCCCTGGCAACCCTCTTCGCCATGCAAAGAACGCCCCATAACTGGGCAGAGCAGGTTGCGGAGGAAACCAAGCGGCAGCAACGGCAATTGGCATGGGCAATTTGACACGAGAAAATATAAACAACCCTCTCCCAAGTCTCCTTCTCCTCTTTCATCCCTGCAATAGCAGACAGCATAAGGGTGGCAAAAACCCAGCGTCGGCAACCATCCCATCCCTACAGTAGCCCGGCCCCTCGTCCTATTTGTCTGTCCCTTCCCAAACTCTCCCCAAACCTTCTCGTGCAATGCGAATGCACCCACACCACCCGCAGGAAGGCCCTCACACCGCTCCCCCAGTCCAATAGCAAGCCGCCAGCCACGGACACAGCATGTGGCCCTGCACCCAGCATGACGATACCCATACCCCTCCCCTCTTGGGAAAAGCCCTCAGCTGCATCACCGCACTCAAGGTACAGTACAATACGCAATACAACACCAACCCAGCGTCCCACGGCCCCTCAAGCATAGGATGCGTCCAGCCGAATTCTCCGCGTGCCACTGCCAGTGTGGCAGCACAAAGCGCATCTCTCATACCATTCTGCAAAAGTCACCAGATAAAAACAAGACAAGGTCCAGACGGCGATGTCCGCGCTTTCCCCTAGCTAAACTCTCTTCGAGCCCGGGGATATGCATGAGCTCTCCCGCAATGTGGGGTCGGACACGTTGATCCAGAAGCGTCTTGTGATCAAGGCGTCACACACGTGATATAAACCCAATCCAAACGCAGCGTTGCTTTCCATATAAAGTTTCCCAGATCCAAACGTTGTTCGGGAGGGACCACTTCGTTGGGATGTCTCATCTGTTGTCAACTTTCTGCAGGCCCAAAACTGCAGGTGGCTCAGGGACGATCTGATCTGGTGATAAGACTCATCCTATCTTCTCCTGTAACATACGGTATGATGGGAGCTGCTCGTAAAGCGTTTGTCAAGACCCCCACGGGTGTTGGGGGTTGTGTAAGCGGGACGAGGAGAGGCCTGTGAGAGGGGCGTTTTGTTTTTTTCCCCCCGACGCGGAACCTTACAGAAAGTTAAAGTTAGGGTTCCTCGGGGTCCTTCATTTATTGTCCTTGGCGTTGAGTAACTAAGTGCTCTGAGTTTTGATTTGCACGGCCGTCTTTGGGAGGACGTTGAACACTAGTCCCGTGACTAGTGAGTATGAGTTTCAAGTTCTCTTCGTTTTTGCAGGCACAGTCGTATTTCAAGACCTGTGGAACATTTCAAACTCACTTGATAGCAAAAATAAAGGCACTGAAAGTTGTCATCGCTGATAGTCTCGTGACCAGCCACAGCTTCTTCACTGACAAGAGATCCGCGCTCGCCGCGTGTTCCGGGGCCCAAAGCCATACCGTATGCACAACGACATCAGAATCTTACTGTGCTTCCCATTCATAGGCTTCTGTGAGTCCAAGTTGACGCGTAATGTATGAGGTATGTGCTTCCAATCGGTTTCAAGGGAAAAGCAAGTGCCTGCTGTTGGGAAGGGATCGCTTTATGTTGCCCCTGTTTTGCGCACCTGGTTTGGTTGGATGATGGGTGTGATGTTTTGAGAGGGGAGCTGATGCTACTAAGCCAACTGTAAAGACTGGAACTACCAGGGAGTGTTAAGGGTTACGAGTGTTGCTTTCTTCTGGTTCATGCGGCATTGTTCGCAGTATTGAGCGCCTGGGTAAATAACGCCAGCAATTCATGTCTTCTTACCTTTTATCTTACCAAAGCAGATTTGAAGCTGTTTAAAATGTTCCAGAAGAGATCAGACAATATCAATACTCGAAATTGATTCATTGCAATGAAGTTGACCATCGAAAAGAGAAAGCAGGCAGGCAGGTGTACGGTGAGCAAATTCAAGAGAACGTGGCGGGTGCTCATGGATTCATTCTTAAATTGATATGGCAGTTTAGTAAATTTGCTGTATGTTGCAGTCATGATCCAATATCCAGTCTTCACAACTCTGCTCTCAATCTCCCCAATGTCGTCACTTTTCATTCACCCTCAAGTGCAGGGTGGGCATACACCCGTCTCGTGAATACCGACATTGCTTCCATACCTAAGTCAGGTCCAGGAAACTCCACCATAGATGGTGCTCCGCGTCTCTGGGCTCGGACGATCTTGACGACAGGAGCATTTGTAGCACCTGTAGCTTTCAGTATAGAGCGCTCGACAAGCTCCCTGAAACCCCGAATTGGATCGCCGTCTCGGCCGTCTTCGTGTTCGTCAATAAGATCTATATCGCCATTGCCTATATATTCCTTTGGATTACATACTGCTGTCAGGACATCGGCATGGCGTCCTTTCCAGTACTCATTGAAATAGGACGCAGGATCTTCGATGCCGGCGCCTCCACTGTCACTGCCATCTTGGAAGCAGGACATCGGAAAAGCAACACTATATTCGGCGCTGGGTGTGTTGCGTTTCCTAGGCATCGTACCGAGAACAAGTTCCGGTTTAAGGCGCCACCTCTTTTCGATGGCTGGACGTTGAAGGTCGTAGAAGCTTTGCTTGCTCGCGAATTGCGGGTAAGAAACGTTACCCCTTGTATGACTGTCCCACAAGTAGATTGTATCGATCTCAGGGCAAAACCAAAGTTTCTTGGATCCGCTTGCGATAACTGTGTATTCCTTCATGACCTCAATCCTCGCCTCCTTGCTAACGCGAGCAGCTGGCGGTGTATCTTGTCTGCATCAAAGTCGGGTTTCGCCCTTGATTTTGCCCATCATAAAAACTCGCGGATGTCTGTAGTAGCTCCAGATTCTGATTTGCAATTCTTTGGGAAGCTTCGGGAAAGGGGTGAATTCGGTGAATGGAGCTGGCGGGGTTGTTTCTGCTGAAATTTTTAGCAATGTTCAAGGTAACGATGGTCAGTCGTAAGAGCATGAAGCGTGGTCGCCGCACACCTTGCCCTTTCGATGTCGGTATTCACAGCCATTGATCGGGTTTCGTGCCCGAGAAATGTCCCACTTCATATGAGACAATAAAGCAACCCCGATTCCTCACTTTTAAAGGGGAAATAACACAGAGGAAGTTGTCATATTGAGCAAGGCTCGGGTGGTCTTTACGGTGAACAAATCCACATGCTCTTACCTTGAGGAGGGAGGTCTTCCGTCACTTGGACGAGAGTCTTCTCTTCGCTGACTTCGTCGGGTGACTGTAGATGTGCCTCAACATCCGAACCGTCGCTGCCTTCGTCGAATGAATCCACGTCTGATTCGTAATCCACTCCCTTATTGCCTTCTTTGAGGAAATGCAAGCCCATTTCAAAAGCCTCATGATCGTCGGATTGAAACAATGCATCTACTTCTGATCTAATACCGGGGGCCATAGCTTCAAAGCTTTGAAAACGTTAGAAAGTTGACGGTGTAGCAGCACCAGTAGAGCTTCAAAACATGCAATGACGCGATTTGAATGCGGGAGTCCATTATCTTACCGTTCTTGCAAAATGCGCCGCACAGTGGCGTCGTCTCCGTTGGCTAGTGAGTCCCATGGAATCGTAGATGTAGGTGTAGGTGCCTTGGGCGAAGTCGGTTGGCTTTCCATCTTGCTGGCTTGTTTTGACGGTAGAAGGGTGGGCAAGTTTGACGATTTATATGTAAATGGTCGAGAGGTAGTGTCTACTAGCGTGGGCTGGATTGGGAAAGCCCTTGGAGTTATCGACAAACTTCGATTCACCTGTCAGGCGCTCTTTCCAGAATGGTTTACTAAGGGACAATAACTCCTGGGAAAGTCCAACCGACCAGTTTACACAGACTATCTAAGAAGTGACTCTTCAGATCCACTTCCTTCTGCTTGTTTGCACCAGGAAGTGAGACGTTTCTAATGCACGAAAAATACTTAAATCATATGGCAGCTGTTAATACCGAAGAAGCTAGTCATACAGTGGGCAACGCTTCGTGCTCTTGCTCTCAGACTTTGAATGTTTAAGGACTGGTAGAATTGCATAGTACACAAGGAGACTTCCAGATGCTCACTAGAGAGCTTTGGAGAAAGAGAATCAAAACAACAGGGGGGAACTTCCCATATTCCAACAGTACACTTATATTGGTTCGAATTACTCTGCTCATAGCTCAAATCCCGTATGCGAAGAGCACAACTAACAACAATCCCACAGTGGTATCACCCGCCCCCCACCAACATGCTCCCTAACCCCCCTCCTAACCCCCATACTC